>JBBPBX010055400.1:0-23114 GCA_038048925.1 Garcialebias charrua | reverse complement strand
AGCTTTCCAACACTGACCGTTTTGGGTGGAGCATGTGGGCGTGGCGATGTGGCGAATCAGCCGTCACGCCGTCACAAACGAAACACTAATAGCACCTACACGAAAACAGTCTAATACATCAAACCTTCAGTGATTGACCCACATCCGGTCCCCTGCAATACTGAATGGTCAAATCATGACAATAATTAAGCCACGCCCCCTCACAACAGGAAGTGTACAGTTGTACATTGAACATCCCGATCGGACACCTGTTACCTAATCAGCGTGACGGTCTGTCCAGTGACCGAAGACATGTTGCTGTAACAAGCTTTCCACGACTGGTTGTTTTGGGTGGAGCATGTGGGCGTGGCGATGTGGCGAATCAGACGTAACGCCGTCACAATACGTTTGGCCTTTTGGGAGCTTTATCATATCCCAAAACTCACCAAATTTGGCAGACTCGTCAGGACTGGTGAAAAATTACATATTTTGGGGGCGTGGCCAAAATTGCAACAGAAAGGGCTCAAGAGCGCCACCTAGAATATTTCAAACTACCCTCCGCATTGGCCTTAGTTTCACGTAGGATCATGAAATTTGGTACACCTCCCCGATTCACCAAGGCGCACAGAAAACCCTCTGGCACCAACGTTGTACGATGAAAGGAAAGGCGACATTTTCGGCCATTTTTATCCCATTGAAAATGAATGGAGCTAAAATGAAATAGCATTTTGGGGGCTTTTTCATATCCCAAAACTCACCAAAATTGGCAGACTCATCAGGACTGGTGAACGATTACATATTTTGGGGGCGTGGCCAAAATTGCAACAGAAACGGCTCAAGAGCGCCACCTAGAAAATTTCAAACTACCCTTCGCATTGGCCTTAGTTTCACGTAGGATCATGAAATTTGGTACGCTTGTCCAATTCACAAAGACGCACAGAAAACCCTCTGGCATCAACGGTGTACGATAAATGGGAAGGCGGCCATTTTGGAATGTGGACCAAATCGGGTGCACGCATTGGGTGCCGAACGGGTACGGGAAAGGCACGAGAGTGTTTCAGGGTGGACCAGCTGGACTTCCCGCGGTCGTCGCGAGAAGGGCGGAGCGGCGCTAAGGCATTCACACGTGCATTTTCGTAGGAAATGCGGTTTTTCTAGTTGTGTGAATGCCAACAAGGCATTCACACTATAGAGATTGTGTTTATATTTAATAATATTATTATTATAGTTACTATCTTCCGTCCGTACGTTTTTTGGCATCCTACTCCTCCTAGAGTATTTGTGCCATTTCAACGATTCATATATCAAAATGTTCAGCTCGTTCAGGACAATCCAGCTATGACTTTTGGTAATGTTGCAACTTTCGCTTTTTGAAATATTAAGCCTTTTCGGCCATTTTTTTCCCATTGAAAATGAATGGAGCTAAAATGAAATGGCCTTTTGGAGGATTTATCATATCCTAAATCTCACCAAATTTGGCAGACTCATCACTCAGACATGGGGGAGTAAAAAATGATCAAAACCTCGCGTTTTCATATATGGTGAAGGGGCGTGGCCTGGCCTCAAAGTTAGGTATCTCGCCATGAAAAACGAAACACTAATAGCACCTACACGAAAACCGTCTAATACATCAAACCTTCAGTGATTGACCCACAACCGGTCCCCTACAATACTGAATGGTCAAATCATGACATTAATTAAGCCACGCCCCCTCACAACAGGAAGTGTACAGTTATACATTGAACGTCCCGATCGGACACCTGTTACCTAATCAGCGGGACGGTCTGTCCAGTGACCGAAGACATGTTGCTGTAACAAGCTTTCCAACACTGACCGTTTTGGGTGGAGCATGTGGGCGTGGCGATGTGGCGAATCAGCCGTCACGCCGTCACAAACGAAACACTAATAGCACCTACACGAAAACAGTCTAATACATCAAACCTTCAGTGATTGACCCACATCCGGTCCCCTGCAATACTGAATGGTCAAATCATGACAATAATTAAGCCACGCCCCCTCACAACAGGAAGTGTACAGTTGTACATTGAACATCCCGATCGGACACCTGTTACCTAATCAGCGTGACGGTCTGTCCAGTGACCGAAGACATGTTGCTGTAACAAGCTTTCCACGACTGGTTGTTTTGGGTGGAGCATGTGGGCGTGGCGATGTGGCGAATCAGACGTAACGCCGTCACAATACGTTTGGCCTTTTGGGAGCTTTATCATATCCCAAAACTCACCAAATTTGGCAGACTCGTCAGGACTGGTGAAAAATTACATATTTTGGGGGCGTGGCCAAAATTGCAACAGAAAGGGCTCAAGAGCGCCACCTAGAATATTTCAAACTACCCTCCGCATTGGCCTTAGTTTCACGTAGGATCATGAAATTTGGTACACCTCCCCGATTCACCAAGGCGCACAGAAAACCCTCTGGCACCAACGTTGTGCGATGAAAGGAAAGGCGACCTTTTCGGCCATTTTTATCCCATTGAAAATGAATGGAGCTAAAATGAAATAGCATTTTGGGGGCTTTTTCATATCCCAAAACTCACCAAAATTGGCGGACTCATCAGGACTGGTGAACGATTACATATTTTGGGGGCGTGGCCAAAATTGCAACAGAAACGGCTCAAGAGCATCCCAGCAGGGCAGTGACACGGCGAGCAGAACCAAACGGTGTCGGGTCAGCGCCGCGGCACCAAGACGGGCTGTCAGGAGACGATGAATAACTACGGGGACAGCTCAGACCTCATCTGTGCCTCCATTAAACCAGTCGGAATCAGAATGTTTCACTCAAGCGCTGAAACGTCAATAAAAAGCTGTTTTCTACGTAAAGTTTGTTTAAATCTCCATCAACCTCACTTGGAGTTCATTCTAACACACTTTCATAAACGTCAAAGTTGCTATAATTTAAAGGGAATAGCCTATATGCCACGGACTTACGTTCCAACACCTCCGCAGTCATTACACAGATGGCGCACTTCCGGTTAGCGGGAAAGACACGAACATAAATGACTAAATACAATTAATAAAACATCAGCATGCACACCAATAACAACTCTATACACATATAAATCCATATAAAATCATGGCGACGTTCCCCCTACGGATAGCTGCGATAAATGTTCGCCGAAACCCCCCCGCGGGACAGCTGTTCCCACCGGTGGGCGGACACAACGGTACTCACTTGTAGTGCCGGTAGCGTGCGGCCGCTTCCCGTTTCGGGTCGTTGTCATGGTAGGCTACTAGGAGCTAACGCTAGCAACAACGGAGGTGGATGGTTATGTGTTGCATTTTACCGGAAGTACGTCACGCCCCCCCGTGGCATATAGGCTATTGAAATTTTTGTGAGACCGAAATTTAGAACTAGTTTGAGGGGTCGGTCAACCTCGAGCCAAGGAATTAGATTGTGGAACAATTTGGAAGCTGAAATTAAAAATGCAAAATCAATATCTTCATTTAAGAATATGATTACAAAAATATTTGCAAAAATATATATAAAATAATTTATCTTGTCTAGTTTCAAATTTGATAATTACCTGTGTCGTTCCTTCTTGTTTTCTTGACTTATTATTATCATTATTGCATATTTTCTCTCTTTTTTCTTGTTGCTTATTGAAGGTTTTCTGTTTGAATTGATTTGTTCTGTACAATGGGGGCAGATAGAATAAGAAACTCTCTTCATTTTGCCACCCATCATTTTAAATTTATATTGTATGTCTTGTGTCATGTGCCTATCAAATGTTGTATTATTTTTATTTGAAATGAATAAAAATGAAAAATAAAAAATGGGAAAAGTTCTTAAAAATCACAGTCGGAGCTAATATTTCATAACGGTCAATAACACCAACACTGCCACACCAATTTAAAGACCAATATCTGTAAATGTTGATCTTTAAATGAAGACTTATCAATCTGTTCACCTTCAGAGTTTATGTCTGGGAGTACTGTGAGCTACTACCACACCAGTCTGTAGTTCAGTGTCTCTGACATGTATCGAGTTCATTTGCTAAAGAAGCCTTGGCCCCATTGTGTATTAAAAAAGGACTTGCCGCCTGTTGGCCCTTTGATGCCACACTGTAGCTCAGTACCAGATCAACCGACTTAACGACCATTTGCCATGGTCTCCACAGCGGCCATCTTGATTTTAGTAAATGTAAAGTTAGAAGTCTTTTAACAATTGAAGGATGTGTTGGGAATAAATGTTGGCTTTTGTTACCCCAAATTATGACTCAATATCTATAAAACAGAAATAATTAGTCTTTTTGTGACTGCTAAGGTAGCTGTGGTGGCCATCTTGAATCAGTTTGGTGTAAAAAGGTAATCATGAATGCACTTCCAGTGATTTATTTATTTTTTACGGAAGGCGCCAATAATGGAAGCAGAGCTTAGTTGATGTGAAATAAAAATGTGCCTACGTTAAATAAGCACAGTATTTTTCTTGCTATAAGTCGCAGGTTTTTTTTGCACAATTTACATGTCCTACGATCTATACGCTGAAGCAACTTATTTATGTTTTTCCCTCATATTTCTAAACCAATTTTTAGCTGAAATATGACGTTTTCATTCATTCTGACATAATTATTGAACACTACCATTTTCAGCTGCTAGATGGCACTCTAGTATGGCATGCCGTTGTGTCATGTAATAGGGAAAAGTGGTTATTAATAACACAATCGACTTGCCATAGACTGCCACCTTCGTCCAGCTTGCCTGGCGCAACCGTCAAATCCGCTTCATGTTGCTGCACCGCCCTGGTGAAATGCAGCTGATTTGACCCTCAAAGTGCATTTATTAAGTAAAAGTTCAACTGAGACACACCCTTACTATAATTTTGAGCAAACAAATAATTGTTTTTAAGTGTTAATCTTGTTAAATTCTTGTTAAAGTCCTCCCGTGCACGCTTCCTCGGCCGCCATTTGGGAGCCAATCGATTTTTGGCACAACACCGGCGCACGTTTCCACGTTGTCAGCGGTGACACGAATAGATGCGACTTATTTGTTTTTTTTCCACTTTATTAGACATATTTGGACTAATGTGACTTATATGTATACAGTGGAAAATATGGTATATAAAACTTCAACTAGAATACTATTATTTTTTTAACTTTTTAACAAATACTTTTATTTCTTGTGAGAATTATGGCAAAGATATAACTACCATCATTTCCGGTGTATAGGTCTTGCCTTTTTATGGTTTTTTCAAGGCCTGCGACCTATACTCGGGTGCGACCTATATATGGCTTTTTATCACTTTCGGCTAAAGACATTTTTAAATCCAGCTCGTTTCACAATTACGTTCATTTATTAAGGAAAAGTTCAGCTCAGACACATATTTGCTATAATTTTTATCAAACAAATAATTGTTTTTAAGTGTTAATCTTCTTAAAAGCCTTGCTGTGCGCTCCTGTGGCAGACATTTGCAGCAGAGCTAAACGTAGGTGCGACCTATACACCAGTGCGACCTATACACCAGAAAATACGGTATATATGACTTTCCTCTTCTACCTCTGGGTCCCGACACGTTTCCCTCCTCGTGGTCTTCGACTAATTCTAATTTGGTGATTCACCCAACAAAAAAAAAGTTTTTTTTTTTAAACTGAATTCTGTTTGTGACTATTTGTCCACAGCTTGTACAGCCATTTATCAAAAAAGTCACAGAAACTGTCAGAGGAGATCTTCACGCAGATGTCAAGAGTAATTCACTTGAAATGAGTTTGAGACGTCAGCAACAACTCTGCAACTATTTTGAAACACATAACCAGGAAATTGAGAACCACTGCAAAAGTTCTGAGACATTTTGGAGATCGAGGCCGGTCAGCATCACTCAGCCCAGTGAGATTCTGACTTGACCAACAGAACCGTTGGCATGATGGATAAAAAGGAGGAACATCAAAAAATCCTGACCAAACACGTGTTTTAAAGCTGTTTTCCATAAATACTCCCCATCAGAGCTTTAGACGGACCGTTGGTTCTTTATGCCTCGTGTTTCTGTTTGACTTTTGCTTTTGTAAAAAACAAATAAAAACAAAAAAACATGAGACGACTGAACACTCCGACCTCCCAGATGTTGAAGTCAACCTGGAGCCTCTTCAGAAACATCTCTGCTGTACTTTCTGTCTCCAGACTCTGTGAGTCTCCGTGGTGTGAACGGTGTAATCTTGTGGTTGTCAATAGATGAGGTGTACCTACTCTTTGGTGGTACTTTGTCTCAGCCATGCACTCCTTCAGGCTTCTTCTTCATCACCACCTATAAGAAGTCAGTCTCCCCCACTGGGCTCCATCAATCTCTGCACTCGTCCCTCCAGACCTGACCAATCAGCTGCAGTCTTCCTCTGGCTCCATGCCTTGAATGGATAATGACTCCGGCGGTGGACAGGAATCTAAACGAGACCACGCCGGGGCTTTTCTGACTTAATACGCCTCTGTCCATGTTCAAACTTTTAGAGGATTTGTTTGGCTCTCGTCTGTTTCAATTCCTAAAGTTTCAAGATGACTGAAGTGAGTTTAGTTCATCTGAGGCAACACCGGCGGAGATAATCTCCGAAGCTTCTGACTCCAGGTCGGCTCAACGGGAAACCCACATCTGTAGCAAGAGATCCGGACATGTTGGGGTTGTTGATCATGGAAAGTCTAAAGGTTGTACTTTCACTATAGTTTACTTCATAAATGATTTATTAACACTTGATAAATGTTATTTATGGGGATTTAAACATTATAAAAAGCATTTATAAAACTGCCACCGTCAGCGGAGCTGGTTTTAGTTTTTGCTGAGGTGATTAGAGCCACATTAATAAGACTTTTTGAAGGTTTAAAACACTTTTTATTTAGTTGGAATCTGCAGTGCTTTAAAAATGCATATATGTGAGAATTTATGTCCACTCTACAAGTTTTATCACTCCTCCAGGAGGTGGGAAAGTGGCATGCATCCAGAGCTTCCTGTTTCACTTTTTGTTTCTGCAAATATTCAGAAGAATGAAGTTTCTGTACAATCTTAAACCGTTTTGACATCATGTTGAAGAAACGTACAGTACTGGGGAAACGGAAGTCCATCTTACGGTTTTATGTCTTTACTGGATACGAAAATAATAATAAAAAATAATATACCTCAAGTGAACGAAACACAAATTATAGCCGTGTTTCCATCACGGTTTCTTGATGCACATTTTGAAGTATCACATCAGAAAAGCTGAATGGAAACGGCACGATTCGAATTAACTTCCTCTAATTCGCAAAAAAGTTGATACGCTCGCTTGAGGTGGTTTTGGGGTTTTTCGAAACAAAGCTGATGCGCAAAACGAGAGATGGAAACAGATTTGCCGACTCAGTTCTGACGTAGCGAACATTCACGTCATGTGACTGTTCAGCTGTTTCCGTTGTCTCCCCAGATGTACCATAACGCGCGGCAACATGGCTGGAAACAACAGATGCGTATGGACTGATGAAGAAACCAAAGCATTTCTCAGTCTCGTCCGTGAAAAAAACATTACAGCTATTTTGGATGGAAAACAGCAACGCAATGCTCAAATCTACCAGAATTAAACTAAAACTAGTTGGCATGACAGAATAAATACAACTTGCCCGATAGCAACACATTCCTGAAATATTCTCTCCATTTTGCCGAGATGTGTGGTTCGGTTCTGTTTTCAACCGCTACTTCCTGTTTACTGTAGACATGCGTAACGCTGACGTCTGACGTAATGCCGCTTTGCGTGGCCTGGTGGATTCGCTTCAAGCCAGTTGATGGAAACACTTCTGATTCGCATTAATTTTTATTTACAGTTTTGCGAATTTTCAAAAATTTGCTCAAAATTCGAATTGAAAATAGATGGACACACGGTTACTGACATGTTGAAATTTTATCTTTGCTATTAAATAAAATCAAAGGGGTGTGTGAAAATTGGGGATTTCAGAGGTTCTGGATCATCCAGGGGACCACCTTGGCTCCAGCGAGTGTGTGCGCGTGTGTGTGCAAGGATGTATCAGAACTGTTCTGACCTACATTACTTATGTAGATTGTAAAGAGATTGCGTCCTAAGACTGAGCCTTGTGGTACACCATTGTTGACAGTTGAATAACTAGAAGAAGTACCATTTTGTTGAACACACTGAACACAACATCAAGGCAGGACAACATCAGCAATGACCTTAAAGAAGCAGCTGTTGCTGCCCATCACTCTGGGGTCAAAGGTCATGTCCAAACCATTTGTAGCTCGTCGTTTCACAGAGAGAACAGTTTTCACGTGGACAACGTTTGGACCTCTACAGAACTGTGATCCCCAACACGGCAGCTGCGACGGAACGCGTCAAGAAGACGAGAGTAGGAGATAATGACCCAGTGGGATCTGTTGTGTTTTTATTCACTCGAGCTAAGAACAACTGTAGAACCTGCTAAAGATCTGATCATTTGTCCTGAAAGCCCGGAGTGGGAAGCTGTTTCGGGCCTGGAGCGTGTCCTAATCTAAACTAATCTGCATTTCTCAGCTGGGCTCGAACCCCAAGTCTAATAAAGCAGATTGTTTGAATGTTTCCGTGGTGAAAGTCCGGTGGTTTCAGCTCTGCTGTGCCCCCGGGGGTGCTGTGTGTCAGGAGCGGCCTGTTTGAACTCGTTACCACTGGTCGGGGTGTAGAGCAGAACGAGCGAGGGATGAAGAGGATCTGGAGAGAACACGGCCGGCCTCGAGTCCTCGGGCTGGAGCTTGGACCGGGTTCAGTTTCACTCCAGTCTTTTTCGTCCGTTCACAAAGTGAAATGAGAGTTTTACAGCGGCTCTGACGTTTCGACGTACGTGCACCTTTTTTCTGTTGGATTGCGTCTAATCCAACACACGGTGCCTTGATTTACACAAGACGGGACTAAATGTATCAGTTTTCAAGTTCTAGTAACTCTTTGTCAGACCTTTAATCTGATTCTGGCAGATAAAAACCGGAGAGTTAGATGTAGAAAACATTCAGCATGTTTTCTTCTTAATCGTCATTTAATCTGCTGCTTGTGCAACATCTCACGGCGTTGATGGCCAAAAAATACAATTGAGTTAAAACCAAATATTTTACTTTAACGTGCTTTGCTCCGGTTGTTCATCAACTCATCGGCTGCTTGTTGTTGAACAAACATCATTTAGTCTCAAGTGTTTTTGGTTTTAAACCTTTAAAATCTGATCACAGATTAATGTAGGAACTTTACCTGGACCAGCACCTGCTGGGATTAATTGCTGGGACAGAATTGTGGGAAAACGGACACGTTTTCAGTTGCCGTTTTTAGACTGAACTTTGAGAAATCACTTCCTGTTTTCCTGTACAGTGTTAGTAAAATGATCATCCACGGTATTTTGCTGCTGACCTTTGACATCGAGCTGGTTGATGCCACCGTGAATCGGCACAGTTGGCGTCACTCGCTCGCCTGCTGCCCAGCTTACATGGCTCGCACCCCAGATCCTGGACTCAAGCGTCTGAAATGAGCTTCCTTCGCGTGGTGGCTGGAATCGGCCTTTGAGAGAAGGTGAGGAGCTCCGTCTTCTGGAGAGAGCTTGGAGTTGAGCTGCTGCTCCTCCTCATTGAAAGGAGTCAGCTGAGGTGGTTTGATCAGGAGTCTTGTTTTGGCTTGTCCTACTGGAAAAAGACTTAAATTTCACTGAAGGGATTGTGTATCATCTCTGGCCTGGGGTTGCCTCAGGTTCCCCCAGGAGTAACTGGAGAGTGTTGCTGGGAAAATGGACGTCTGAGTTTGTTGCCTCCAGAGACAAACTACAGATGAGCTTCCAACACGGAGATCTTTGTACACACCTTTACAGCTTCTCTCTCAGAACTTGTTTTGAGGGAGATCAAAAGTTTAAACTGAGAGAATGTATCATAAGGGGAAAATATGTTGTTTCGAAATTTTCAAGGCGTCAACAAATCCCAAAAAAGTTGTGACAAGTCCATTTTTACCACTGTGTTCATCCCCCCTTCTTCTTACAACACTCAACAGACGTCTGGGGACAGAGGAGACCAGTTTCTCAAGTTTAGAAATAGGAATGCTCTACATTCATGTCTAATACAGGCCTCTAACTGTTCAATCGTCTTGGGCCTTCTTTGTTGCACCTTCCTCTTTATGATGCACCAAATGTTCTCTATAGGTGAAAGATCTGGACTGCAGGCTGGACATTTCAGTACCGGATCCTTCTCCTACGTAGCCATGATGTTGTGATTGCTGCAGAATGTGGTCTGGCATTATCTTGTTGAAAAATGCAGGGTCTTCCCTGAAAGAGATGACGTCTAGATGGAGCATATGTTGTTCTAGAACCTGAACATAGTTCTCTGCATTAATGGTGCCTTTCCAGACATGCAAGCTGCCCATGCCACAAGCGCTCATGCAACCCCATACCATCAGTGATGCAGGCTTCTGAACGGAGCGTTGATAACAACTTGGGCTATCCTTGTCCTCTCTGGTCCGGATGACATGGCGTCCCAGTGTTCCATAAAGAACTTCAAATCGTGACTCATCTGACACAGAACAGTCTTCCATTTTGCCACACTCCATTTTAAATGACCCCTGGCCCAGTGCAAACGTCTGAGCTTGTGGAGCTTGCTTAGAAATGGCTTCCTCTTTGCACTGTAGAGTTTCAGCTGGCACGGTGGATTGTGTTCACTGACAATGCTTTCTGGAAGTATTCCTGAGCCCATTCTGTTATTTCCTTGACAGTGGCATTCCTGTTTGAGGTGCAGTGACGTTTAAGGGCCCGGAGATCACGAGCATCCAGTAGAGTTTTACGGCCTTGACCCTTACGCACAGCGATTGTTCCAGATTCTCTGAATCTTTTGATGATGTTATGCACGGTTGATGATGATAACTTAAAAGTCTTTGCTATTTTACGCTGGGTAACACCATTCTGGTATTGCTGCACTATCTTTCTGCGCAACAATGGTGGAATTGGTGATCCTCTTACCATCTTGGCTTCTGAGAGACACTGACACTCTGAGAAGCTCTTTTTATACCCAATCATGTTGTCAATTGACCTAATTAGTGTTAATTGGTCTTCCAGCTGTTCGTTATATGCTCAATTTCCTTTTTCCAGCCACTTATTGCTACTTGTCCCAACTTTTTTGGGATTTGTTGACACTGTGAAATTTTGAATCAACATATTTTTCCTTTAAAATGTTACATTTACTCAGATTAAACTTTTGATCTGTCATCTATGTTCTATTACGAATAAAATATTGACATTTGCCATCTCCACATCATTGCATTCAGTTTTTATTCACAATTTGTTTAGTGTCCCAACTTTTTGGGAATCCGGTTTGTACATACGTACATACATCCGTCCATATATCCATAAATAAATCCATACGTACATACATACCTAGATATGAGTACCGGTAGGTAGGAAGGAGGTGGTGACTATCACCAGCAGTTGCTTCAAGAGGCGAAGTACACCTTGGACATGTCTCCGGTCCATCACAGGGACACACACAGTCAAGAAGGACAGGGCAGCCGACTCGGGACCTGAAGATCCTGGGTTTGATCCCTGGTCATTGCACATCTCATGGTGTCTCTGAGCAGGACACCTCATCCTGCATTTCTCCCCAGGCAGCTTACATAGCTGTCCACTGCTCCACCTGGTGTATCCCAGGTGCGATGGGTTAAATGCAAAGAGCCAACTTCGTCTTTGTGTGGGAACATACAGTGATGGCACTTTACTGTATTATTTTATTAAACAGACACTCACCCACACCGAGGGACAATGAAGACTTACCGATAAACCTTACCGGTTAGATGCCGGCTCAGACCACTGTGCCACCGTGCAACGTGTCTGAAGACCCATGTGACTAAACTGCAACATCACCTCCTTCACTGAGATGTTTGACTTTATTCATGATTGATGCTAACGTGTCTTCACTTCCAGCCGGGTGAGGTTTCAAGTGGAGGTTTGTGTATTTTATGTTTTGTCTGCAGCACTCAGCCTGCGAAGTTAAATATTTAACCCACGTAGCTTCGTTTAATCTTCAGTTCTTGTTTCTCTTCTCCATCTCCATCCATATTTCCACGTTTTTTTTTAAAAATCCCTCTTCTTCTTGAAGATGATCGTTTTGTGACGGAGCCACGGGAACAGAAGCTCCACTGAGGCTGTTGATTTTTCCGAGCGTGTGTTTTGTTTACAACAATTACCCGATGCTTCGGAATGAGCGTTCATTTGTTTAATGGCGTTCAAATTACGGCTTTAACCGGGAGGCAGAGTTCGCTTCTCTTAACGAGCTTCCTAACGTCATTCTGTAAAAAAAAAACATCTGTTCTCAACGAGAACCAATTTATAAACACAAGCTTCTCCTGCCCTGACACCAGTCGGGCTTAAAGATCCCGAGCAGGAGGATGAAACGGAGCTGGCAGAGCTCCGAGACGACTCCTGCGAGGAACCAAAGAGGAGTTTTATCTCTTTGATGTTGCTGTTTCATAACGGGTCCTCTGAGGAACAGACGATGAGTACACCTGCTCATCCAAACCTGTGGGTTTTTTCTTTTCTCAGTAAAAAGACGATGAAATTTAACGAGAGAGGAAGACTGCGTTACCTGGACACGTCTGCTGGGTCGACGTTAAAGTGCGGAGGTGTGAATGATGACCCGCTCCCATAAAATGTAGAGCAGCTCTCACTAACGAGCTCCGAGAAGATTCACCTTCTGGAGCCGTTAACGAGCCGCCGAGACGTCCGGAAGTAAAACTGGTTTTACAGGTTCTGGGTATTCCTATTCGTCCGCACATAGTTTTTTTTAAATGGTGTAACCTTTTTTTCATTCATTCAACCTTTATTTAGTCAGGTAAATCTTATTGAGCCTCATAGGCTCATTTACGAAAGCGACCTGCTAAAACTAAAGAACGATGAACAGCAATGGTAGAATTTCCTTAAACAATAAACAATAAACAATAGAAAACAAAGAGAAAAAAAAACAAGAGAGAAATACTTTTTTTTTTTTTTTTAACAAAGTATCAAAAAACTAGCAAAACATTATAAGGTAGATGTATAAAATCAAAGACAGGAACAAATCTGCATTGGTTTTTGCCAGGATTCCAACAGATTCTGAAAACCATTTAGAGAAGTCAAGGTCGAGAGCTTCAGATCTTTTTGTAAGATATTCCATGAAGCAGGAGCAGAGTAGGAGAAGGCCCTTTTTCCAAGTTCAGTCCTCACTGACGGAACACTGCAGGTAATCATGTCCTGAGAGCGCACGCTGTAGCTGCACTCACGCAAAGACATGTAGGAGGAGATGTATGAGGGCAGCAGACCAAGAAGTGATTTAAAGATGAAAATGTACCAGTGGAAGAGTCTGTGTGAAGTTAATGATGTCCAGTTAACCAGTGAATACAGGGTGCAGTGGTGGGTACGATAATCACAACCAGTTATGAATCTTAGTGCACCATGATAGACAACATCCAACATCTGCAGGGTGCTTGTAGGAGCATTCATGTAGAGAATGTCACCGTAATCAATGGAGGGAAGGAAAGTCACAGATACAAGGCGTTTCCTAACATTCAGTGTTAGACATGATCTGTTTCTGAAAAAGAAACCCAGTTTAACTTTCAGTTTCTTCACTAGGTTTTCCACGTGGAGTTTAAAAGAGAGATGTGAATCGACCAGGATACCCAGATATTTATAGGAATCAACAAACTCAATAGGGACACCATTCATGGTTGCCCCCCGCCTGTGGAACTCTCTTCCTGACTGCCTTAAGCTAGATTCATAGTCGACGCGTCGCGCAGCGCGCGAGGGTGTGCCCTCCAAAAGTGACGCAATTTCACAGTCCCCGCCCCTGCGCGTTGGCCCCGCGCAGGGGATTAGCGCGTGCCGTGCACCTCTGAATTTTTGAAACTCCGCAAGCCTAGAGCGCGCGCCGCGCTCAGTGACGTACGGACTGGGCTCAAAACAAGATGGACGCTTTCGAAGCTGCTCTGGCTGAACTCATCCGCATGTATCGCCATTTGTATGATCCCTCTATGAGAGAACACAAAGATGTGCAACTGGCACAGAGTTCATGGAAGGAGATTGCAGAAGCGATGCAGAAGGAGGAAGAAAAACATGCGGGATCGCTTCGTGAAGGCCAAAAAGAGGGTGATCAGAAGTGGCGATCCTGGCACCAACAAACCGGTGCCAATCCTCGTTGTGGAGCTGAGTTGGCTGTCGAGTTTTATAAAACACAGAGAAAAGGACACAAATATGGAAAAAGAGGTAAAAATGAAAGAAAAAAAAAGTTAGTACTGCTTTTATTACAGCTAGCTTAGCATGGAATACAGCAGGCCATGCTGTGCAGCCTGCCGTGTTGTTTCCCCTTTGTCGTCATAGATATAAACAATAAACTGTGAGAATGAATGACCAAAACATGGCTTAATGAAAATATAAATCAAGCTGCTGACCAGTAAATGTGAAATAGTGGAAATAACCATTTTAGATCTGCACAACTCAACTGTAAACAAATTTAGCCTGTGTGTGTGTTGATGCTTCACCTTCTGTTTATTAAGCTAACAGTTACACAAACATTTGTTTTTATTTAACATATATGTGCATTGTATCCGTTACCGTACAGCAGGCCATGCTGTGCAGCCTGCCGTGTTGTTTCCCCTTTGTAGTCATTGATATAAACAATAAACTGTGAGAATGAATGACCAAAACATGGCTTAATGAAAATATAAATCAAGCTGCTGACCAGTAAATGTGAAATAGTGGAAATAACCATTTTAGATCTGCACACCTCAACTGTAAACAAATTTAGCCTATATGTCTGTTGATGCTTCACCTTCTGTTTATTAAGCTAACAGTTACACAAACATTTGTTTTTATTTAACACATATGTGCATTGTATCCGTTACCGTTTCATTTTGTACTGATGGATGTCAATGTCTGTTTTTTAGCCTGAAGAAACACCACAGAGCCAAGCACAGGACGATACATGGTGCCTCGACCAGACTGTCACCCCATTCGACCAGACCTTCACCCCTATCGACCAGACCCTCACCCCCATGGACCAGACCGTCACCACCATCGACCAGACCCTCACCCCCATGGACCAGACCGTCACCACCATCGACCATGAGTACATCACACCCATCGTCTCTCACAACCTCACGCCTACTGGCCATGAAACTGGCAGTACTTCAAATGCAGGGTGTTTTCCTCTGCGCAGGTCCTCCACGCCAATTCCTCCCTGTCCAACGGTGCCCATACCCGTACCACCTCGACACTTGCCAGGGTCAAGCAGCAGTAGCAGAAGCGACAGCCCTAGCATCAGCTCACTCAGTTGATGTTGGTGAAAACTTTTTATACTTTTATACTACTATGAAAAAGTACTATGCAAAAACTCAGGACAGTATTACAGTTTATTTCAATTTATGTTTATGGTTATTAAATGTTTGTGTTGGTGAAAACTTTTTATACTTTTATACTACTGTGTTTAAATATTTATTGTTGCACCGAGGGACAGAGAGAAATGCAATTTCAATCCTGTGTATGTCCTGTACATATTGCAGTTTTGAGAATAAAGCTGACTTTGACTTGACTTTGATTCAAATGATACATTTGTAATGCATAATTACACATTTATCAATTATTTTTAGACAGCATGCAATTTTTGCACACATTAAAATCAAAACACTATCTCTACAGGTTTCTCCACATTCCACTTCACATTCCTGGTGAAATAAAGGCTACTACACATTGAGATTTTTCGTGTCAGGTAGCAATGCTTCATTTTAATGCAATATGGGACTTATATTTACAATGCCATTTCAGGTTTCCAAATAATTCTAACATCTAATGTTCTTACAATTATAAAAAAGTCTTTCATACCAAATTTTATGTAATACAACTGTTAGTGGCTTTGTAAATACAATATGCAAACAAAACAGACGGAAAGCTGAAGTGGATATTTCAATGTAGTTTCATTTTATTTAAAATCATTAACATTCAAATACATATAGCAATATACAATATAGCTTGGCACACCTCAGAGACTATCAGGGAAACCGTAGTTGCACCAAGTTTGTAGCTGGCTGCTACACTTTTCTGGCTGCTACCTGAAGCCAGGATTCTTAAAGTCACTGCCAAACGCTCGGGTAATGTCACAGGGCTGCTGTGGGTCCTTCCATGTCGTATGAAAGGCGAAATACGATGTAGCAGGTCATCAAATCGGCGTGCAGACATGCGGAAGTAACTGAAGTGCATTTCTTCGTCAATTCTCCGCATCGGCATCACCAGCATGTTATATTCCCCACCAGTACGTCTCTGAGAGTGTAATGGCCGAACATACCATCTCCTTCTGCGTCTTCTTCGTCTCATTAAAATTGCAAGACACAATAACTGTTGTTCTATTATAATTTGCTCCTCTAATAAAGACAGTTCAAGAATGAAGCGAGCGGGAAGCCATTTTGTTTGTGTTGTGACGTCAAACAGTTCTTCTTCTACGGTAGATTTCTTCTTCTACACCCTTTCTTGTAACATATGCACATGTTGTAGAGGCTACTGCCACCTGCTGGCCCGTAAAAGAACAGCACTTTGCCATGCTCCGCCGTGCGTCAACCATAAACACAGGGGCGAAACTATGAACGCATTTCGCCGTGCGGCACAGTGCACGCGCGGCGCGCGCGCTCCAGCCTGCGGACCAAAGCGAAAGTATAACTCAGCCTTAAGAGCTCCACAGTCACTGGTTGACTTTAAGAGCGGCTTGAAGACCTTTCTTTTTAACCAAGCATACTCTGCCTCCTCATGATTCTATCTTTGATCTTAGTTGATACTGTTATTGATTTTACTTGTTTTATTACTTGTTTTATTGACATTTAATTCTGTTGCACTTTGTAGCACTTTGAGATTTTCATTAATGAAAAGTGCGTTATAAATTGAATTCATTATTATTATTATTATTATTATTATTATTATTATTATTATTATTATTATGTTAAGAGAGAAAAACCTTCTCTTAACAAAGGGGGAGGTCTCAGATTCCAACTTTCAAAAATGTATAATGCAGCTTTGGGACTGATTCCCAGCCAGTTTTCACACCTGATGGGAACAGAGGAGCCTCATCTGTGAATTAGACTAACAAAGACCTAAGGCCCTGTTTACACGGACACTGTGTGGGGGAAACGCAACTTTTGGGTATGTTAATTAGGTTGAAAGTTTTGCGTTGACATGGGCGAATTCTGTGGATACGACTCTCTCCCCCTCCACCCCCCGTACTCATGAATTTACTGTAGTTACCATGCTGGGCCTGTAGATGGCGCTGTGATCTTTGGAACCTTCACTACTGCGCATGCGCCACTGCTGCTTGAGGTAAACAAAGCACACGAGGCAGCCTGTTTTCCTCTCTGGCTAAAAGTTCAGCTACTACAAGTTGTTGTCAACAAGTTAACAACAAGTTAAAGCTGGAATTTGGATAAGAGTCAACAGATCTGACACCAAGTGGACCGCTTCATCTGCACACCAGTTGTTGACTGGACCGGAACCGAATCAACATGTCTGACTTTAGTCCGTGAGAATCAGCTGATTTACAGCAGCGCTACAAGGTAAACCATGTTCTTAATAATGTTTCCTGGTGTTTAGTTCGATCACAGAACAACCAACTGAGGTTTTATTTTTATTTTTTTCCTGCGAGGTCGAAGCTGTTCCACGAAGCGAACCGGTTCGGATCTGGGTCCAGTTTCCACCAGGATGAAAACAACAGAGTCCAGTTCATTAAAGTTCGGTTAACGTGTTTTTAAAAGTGTTCAATTTAATTCTCAGTGTTTGTGACATGAGTTTGTGGTGTTGAATAAATAAATAAATTAAAAATCAACCTGGTGTCTTCATTTTCAGCAGCATGTTAGGCATGACGTAACGAGTCCAGATAGCTTCATTTAGCTCAGATAAATGTAAATATCTCCCACGCTAACATAAATACTGTTTATTATTGTTAAACTGTTAATATATAGCACATTTAGTATGTTATAGTGCAGCGTGACACGTGAAATGTCCGACTGCCTCGTTAACAGACAACTGGATCCAGGCAGCTGGCTCTCTTCCAACACAGATGCAGGTAAGGTGTAGAATAATTAAATATGAGAATCAAAATATATTCCATCAGCTATAGTTCAGAAAGTGGTGCGTGTGTCCACTGTCCAGTCCACCGCCATTGTTAAAATGCCGGCTGTCTGCGCGTGCGTGCTGCGTGCATGTGTTCAAATAAAAGCTCCACGGGAGATGTTTACATTATCAACGGGGGGTCAGCGAAAAAGTTCCACCTTGAGAGCAGGGTCAGAAAAGTATCGGTGTCATCGAGGGGGGCCAGCGGTGTCGTGTAGGCGATAAGCAAAGACGCAAAGAGAAAGTAGCGGTTACACTCAAAATACGCGCCGTGTAAACTGGCCCTAAGAAACCCCTACTGATAAGGTGTGAGGTGGGATTTGTCAATCTACATATGTATGTGTGTATCTTATCTCAGCCTTTAAAACCTGAACTCCACACTCTGCTCTCTGAATTCAGAAAGCTCCTCAGATGAGGAGCGAAACGTCTTCCGTTACAAATAAAGTCCAGTTGTTTTTGTATTGAACGTTTTTTGACATGTCAACAAAGGACATGGATTACTAGAACAATGCCCTATGGTCTGATGAGACCAAGATTCATTTGTTTGGTTCAGATGGTCTCAAGCATGTGTGGTGGAATCAGGCGAGGAGTACTGTACAAAGATAAGTGTGTGATGCCTACAGTCAAGCATGGTGGTGGGAATGTCATGGTCTGGGGCTGCATGAGTGCAGCAGGTGTTGGGGAGTTACATTTCACTGAGGGACACATCAACTCCAATATGTACTATGAAATACTGAAGTAAAGCATGATCCCCTCCCTCCAGAAACTGGGTCACAGGGCAGTTTTCCAGTATGATAATGGTCCCAAACACACCTCTAAGACAACCACTGCATTATTGAAGAGGATGAGCGTAAAGGTGATGGACTGGCCAAGCATGTCCAGACCTAAACCCAATAGAACATCTTTGGGGCATCCTCAAGCGGAAGGTGGAGGAGCGCAAAGTCTCGAATATCCGCCAGCTCTGTAATGTTGTCATGGAGGAGTGGAAAATCATTCCAGTAAGCTCTGGTGAACTCCATGTCCAGGAGAGTTAAGGCAGTTCTGGTAAATAATGGTGGCTACACAAAATATTGACACTTCAGGAACTTTCACTAAGGGACGTACTCACTTTTGTTGCCGGTGGTTTAGACCAATGTTTTTCAACCACTGTTCCGAGTGATCGTCAGGTGTGCCGTGTAAATTATCCAATTTCACTTAACTGGTCTAAAAAGATTTTTTGAAAACAAATAAATTATCTGCGTTCGGCCATACGCCGCTCTACGCCGTTCGTACGCAGATGCACACGCGTATCCCCGCAAGGCATGTACAGGTAACCCCCGACCTACGACCCCATCGACCTGCGAACCACGGGACCTACGAACATATCATATTTAATAAAAATATGAATTTAAAAAAAAAAAAATTTTTTTTTTTTTTTTTTTTTTGTGTTTAAATGTTCTTAATTTCATGTGTACATCACTTTGTTGCAGCTCTGGTTGTTTTAAAGGCTTTATAAATAATAATTATGATAAAAAAGATCATTTCTGATCATTTTTGAGCAATCTTGGGCAACAGGAAGTAGGTCTTCAGTTTACACGGTCACAAATTAATGTAGAACACCGGACGGCGTTTTAGGTTCAGTCACTGGGGTCTCCGGTCACAAATTCATGTAGAACACCGGACGCCATTTTAGGCTAGCTGCCGGGAGCCGGCCCGAAGACTGGTGACCAGGATGGCTTCATATGGATTAATTACGAGCTGGAAACGTCTCTGTGAACTTTGTGGATGTCTAAGGCAGCAGCGGATTTATCGCAGATCGTGCCAGGCCGCCGCGGGAACACCTCCGGCCGGCCTGGCTACACCTCCGGCCTGGCTCTGGCCTGGCTAGCTCCAGAAGCTAACACGGGAGCTAACACGGTAGCCGGCCGAAGACTGGTGACCAGGATGGCTTCATATGGATTAATTACGAGCTGGAAACGTCTCTGTGAACTTTGTGGATGTCTAAGGCAGCAGCAGAAGCTGCAGATTGATCGCGCCGCCGCTCCAACACCAGCTCATGGCTTGGCTAGCAGAAGCTAGCCAGCTAGCTAACACAGGTCTGGAGCGGCTGCGGTGGTTCACTGGCCGGCCGGCGGGGCTGCTAGGCCCGACAACAATCAACGCATGGCAACCTAAGATGTCGGCTTTGACCATCTCAAAGTAAGAAAATATATTTTTATTTATTCTGTAAATGTGAATAGCAATGTTTAACATTACAGTACACTACTGTACATGATTAAATGTGCGCACGCTCCGTTAGCATGATAAATAAAGGTTGAATGAATGAATTTTTTTTTTTTTTAATTTTCACCCCCCACCTGCGAACCGATCGACCTGCGAACCGTTCTTAGGTCCCTAAATCGTTCGTAAATCGGGGGTTGGGTGTACGCGCAAAGCTAACTTTTTACGACCGCGAACGCAAGCGTGTTGTCGCACAATAAACTGCCCGGCGCCGGACTGTTTTTTATGTGACACAAATATATTAAATTTCTCTTCTTCATCCCTGATCTGGCCTTTTCTTTTGTTTTTTTGCCAAAAGTCAAGTGATCGCTTCGTCCTCCGCTGACTCCATGACTGAAATGATGAGAAATGAATGAATTTGTCACAAGCGAATTAAACTCGGGTCCAACGTGACTGCGCGAGGTTTTGCAGATTTCCAGTCTGATGTGTGGGTTGCAGGACCAGTGCTCCCTGTTTTTAGTTTATTTTTTAGAACTTTTTATTAACATATAAACACAGAACACCACTACGGCAGAAGCTGCCGGCTCTCACCTTTTTCTTCCCACCCGAACTGTCAATCAATTCAGTAGGCGTGTCAGCAAATGAGACAGTACAGTGAGAGTTCCATTACGTTTGGATTTACTTTTACTGGGGACGCAACGACACAGACTCCGTTGTGCTTGGTATGCGGTGAGAAGCTGTTTATTTCATTCCTATCCAAGACACTTTGATAAGAATGACTATATATTTAATATAGGCGGATACAGAGTATCTTTGTTTACAATTTTGGTTGGTGGTGTGCCTCGTGATTTTTTCAATGAAAACACTGTGCCTTGGCTCAAAAAAGGTTGAAAAACACTGGTTTAGACAATAATGGCTGTATATTGAGTTATTTTGAGGGAAGAATAAATTTACACTGTTATATAAGCTGCACACAGACTTTTCATTGTGTCAAAGTGTCATTTTGTCAGTGTTGTCCCATGAAATCATATACTTAAATATCTGCAAGAATGTGAGGGGTGTACTCACTTTTGTTGCTGGTGGTTCAGACATTAATGGCTGTATACAATATAGTTATTTTGAGGGAAGAATACATTTGCACTGCTATTTAACACTAGGATGACTGAATTTTCAAGATCCTGAGGACAAACCCCCTCCTTCTCTTCAACCATTAGTAGGCCATTAACTGCCTTTTGTTATAAATATGCGTGCACACAACTCAGACACCCCCACCACACCAGACTGCATTCCAATGTTTCCACCAGGTAAGTCTCTGCGAGGCCCTGACCAATTCACACATAACAGACCCTGAAGTTATCTCACAGTTGAACATTTTGGGACATCCACTGAACGGAAAGCTTTGTCTGCTCCAGAACAAGTTTATGCATACAATTGTCTTATTCTGCTGTGCTGATTATCCTATAACCCTGATGTTCTGTCAAATAAATTATTTTGCTTACAAGTACTATCTCTCTCCTTGTCCTTGGCACATGTATATACGGTGCATTCCGACACATGCAGGTGGCCCATTGCTGTGTTCTACAACATGCTTGACCTATTGTTGTCCGTCATCTGACGGACCGACACAGGTCACATGACATGAAGTCAACTGACGGACCGACATAGGTCACATGACCTAAAGTCAAGTGACGGACCCACACAGGTCACATGACCTGAGGTCAACTGACAAAACGACATAGGTCACACGACATGAAGTCAACTGACGGGCCGACACTGGTCACACGACATGAGGTCAACTGACGGACCAACACAGGTCACATGACCTGAGGTCAACTGACGGACCGACATAGGTCACATGACCTGAGGTCAACTGACGGACCGACACAGGTCACATGACCTGAGGTCAACTAACGGACCAACACAGGTCACATGACCTGAGGTCAAGTGACGGACCAACACAGGTCACACGACATGAAGTCAACTGACAGACAGGTCACATGACATGAGGTCAACTGACGGACCGACACAGGTCACATGACCTGAAGTCAAGTGACGGACCACACAGGTCACATGACCTGAAGTCAAGTGACGGACCAACACAGGTCACATGACCTGAGGTCAACTGACAAAATGACACAGGTCACACGACATGAAGTCAACTGACGGACCGACACTGGTCACACGACATGAGGTCAACTGACGGACCAACACAGGTCACATGACCTGAGGTCAACTGACGGACCGACACAGGTCACATGACCTAAGGTCATGTGATGGACCAACATAGGTCACATGACCTGAGGTCAACTGACAAAACGACATAGGTCACACGACATGAAGTCAACTGACGGACCGACACAGGTCACATGACCTGAGGTCAACTGACACAACGACACAGGTCACACAGCATGAGGTCAACTGACGTACCAAAATAGGTCACATGACCTGAGGTCAACTGACACAACGACACAGGTCACATGACCTGAGGTCTACTGACGGACCAACACAGGTCACATGACATGAAGTCAACTGACGGACCAACACAGGTCACATGACCTGAGGTCAACTGACAAAACGACACAGGTCACACAACATAAGGTCAATTGACGTACCGACATAGGTTACATGGCATGAGGTCAACTGACGGACCGACACAGGTCACATGTCGTGAGGTCAACTAACGGACCAACACTGGTCACATGACCTGAGGTCAAGTGACGGACCAACACAGGTCACATGACATGAAGTCAACTGACAGACAGGTCACATGACATGAAGTCAACTGATGGACCGACACAGGTCACATGACCTGAAGTCAAGTGACGGACCAACACAGGTCACATGACCTGAGGTCAACTG
>JBBPBX010055398.1:0-23115 GCA_038048925.1 Garcialebias charrua | reverse complement strand
TTTTTTTTTTGGAATGTCCAGAGGACTAGACTTAGCTTTTTTAAATAAGAAAAAATATTTATGCATAAAAATAGTGCGTTTTGAGCTACAGAACTGTGTGAAAATAAAAGCTTCACAGCTTGAAATCAGTGATAGACTTGTGATTATTTTTTCTCAATTTATTTTCATATTTCCATCATAATACATCTAAAATCTGCCAGCTGTGACAGAAACCATATTCAGTTTGCAGAAGCACCTTTGATAAAGAATGAAAGCTGTTTCACAGCATTGTAATTGCATGCTGGAGGACACTGGCATGCTTTGCATTGTCCAATAAAACCTGTCTGGATCTTCCTCGCAGACTTCTTTGCTGGTATCTTCCAGGCCGCAGGGATCCAGGGCGTCCACCAGTATTACTGCTGGCGTGGCAATCAGAGGGGTGTTTGTTCGGCGAGGCTTCTGTTGGATTTGAAAAAAAATCTCCTGGGCAAAGTCTTGTTCTGTCACAGTATGCCTCGGCTGCAGCAGACCTCTCTCTGAATCAATGGGCCATGATTGCACGAGTCGTCGTTATCAACCGTGTGCACATTTTTGGCTCTTTGAAAAGAGGGTGCTATTATTGTTTTATCAGACAAATGGCAATTCTCTCCCACTTAAATCATCATTGCTGTCTCTCCTCAGTTTTATTCTTTTTTTTTCTGCCCCCAAGCAAAGACTTTCTCTTCCTCTTATTGTCATCTGTGCTGTTGAGACTTAGAATGAGATGCCTGGGACTCCTCCTCTGTACTCAATTATTTTCTCTGGACTATATGGTGAGAAAGTAATGCAAAATTGTTAAGAATCTGGTGCATAGCAAGAAATAAATTGGTATGTGACAGTGGGACTGTATCATTAAGTCAGTTGGAAAGTAAAATTGAATTTTCTGCACGACAGGGTTGCATTTCCAAAAGAACGAGAATAATTTTAACTCAGTGTTCTTTTATTTTGCATATATTAATAGTAAGCCTATTATGACACATATGAGCTATTTAGATTTGTTTTTCTTGGTAGTTTGACTGAATAAAACACTTTTCTCTCTGCTGCTTCCTCTGTTGCCTTTAAAATTACCTTTTTATCTTCTAGTAAACATTCACCTCCACAGAGATGTCTGGCTTTTTGATTTCCTACTCTACCAAAGTCCTACTACAGCTTGCTTCCAGCGCTGCCATTACCACGATTGAAGATATCACACTGCTGTTCCTGAAACAGTCGTTTTACATCCAGCTCACATTCTTCTCCTGTTCAGGTGAGGCTGCTGTAAACATTGTGTGCGTGTTAAAGCACAACTCCATCCTGTTAACTTTGCAATCTCAAGCTGACAAAACAGAACAGAGGGTCATCTATAGGGGGAGTGTGTGTGTGTGTGGTCGACTCAGTTCTCAGCAACAGCTACACGACTCTCATAATGAAATGTGTGGCTGTAATTTATTGTTGAAGATATAAAATATATGCATTAGTTTCAAAATCACAGCTGTTGTGATTCGCAGGTAGGAAGATATTTAGTTTTTTTTTTAAGTGGGGTTCTGTGGAAAGGTTATGAACAGTTAACATCTTACCTGTTATAGATAGCTCTTTTAACGATATCAGTTTGCATTTTTTTTTTTTATTATGGAGCAGAATGACAAGATAATGACCAGAGCAATGACTGAAGTAAATGGCATTTATTTTTAATAGGGGCTTTACCAAAAATTGAGTGGCATGGAGGGGGTTGTACGTGGTTATTTGATCTTGGCCTAGTTGTTAGCTCATCAATCCTTTTGGATGTAAGCTATAGTTCTTCAAACTGAGGTGATTCATTAACAGGTAAAATGGTATTTGTTTGCTTCCCATAGATCCTCACTTTAAAAGACCTGAAAACCTTTGAAAGACATTACACGGAAATATTTGTTGAACAGAACCATTTTCAGTGAAAAGCAGCGACTTATCATTCTGACTCATCAAATAAGACTATTCGATTGTATTCTTCTCTGATAGAAAGAAGACAGCACAGTTTTGATTTAGAATGCTGCAATGATTCATTTCCCAATCCGTGAGGAAAAATCAAACGTTCATTCCCTTGATTTTTTCTTTTACTCTCCATACCTCAGTATAATCCTCTCTGAAAAGTTCTGCCACTGGCATTGGAAGCACTTCTTGTGGCATATTAATGAACAGCAACAAGGTCTGACATCCCTGTCACATTTTAAGCCTTAAACTTTACACACATCTCTGAAACAATTTTGGCTCATTTATTTTTATCAGTCCAGTTACAGGCTGTAGTTTTAATCAGTTCAATTGAATATCAGTTTTTAGCTAATAATATCCACTGTCAGGACAGAGCCCCAACACCACCATCTTGACCTTAATCAGTTTGAATGAAATTAATATTCAGAATACAAATGCGCTTGATTGCTCAAAATATGATTAGCAGTTGTTTCCCCCAGAGAAACATTGTCCCAGCATCCCGTGTATTTGTTTTATTTTCTTCATTTTAGATCAGCGTGTCGACTTCCTGTCAGACAGGAGAGATGTGTAGCTGATCCCCAGCGGCCGCCTCATTGTGAACGCAATCAGCGTCTGAAAGCTGAAGTTTCTATTCGAGTCCATCCTTCTGACCGCTTCATGCTGGTCCTGTGGCGTTTGATTAGGACCTACAAAGCAGAATTTCAGTCTGTGTGAAGCCTGTAAAAGTTAAATGTGATACTTTAAAATATTCCATTCTGGTTCACTCTACTGCAACTTTAGCTACAAGCCAAACATGACTTATTTAATTGCCCTTTGTTTTCTCTGTGGAGCTAAACTCACTAGAAGAGTGCATGAGAAGGTCTTCTTGTGATGAGAGTTGTTGAATTGGATTAAAAGAACTGTACAGTGCACACATAGAGGGTTCTGTCATTAAAACAAGTTTTCTTTATTCTGTTTTTGTCTTTAATCAAGCAGCTCCTTGCTTAAATAAAAACACAATTAAAGTGTTTGTTTGTTTATTTATTTATTTAATTGTTTATTTATTTATTTTTCCACATTGCATCACGAACAAACTGCTTCTAAGAACTCATTGAAAGGTTCCGGAGGGTGAAACGTTTCTATAAAAAAGAAACTGTCCAGATGACTCGAATGAGAATTATTGGATTTGGTACCTGGATTATTGAGCATGAACTTTCTTGTCATTCAAAGTTTCCTGTTGCAAAGATATGTTTGTTCTGTACAGAACATCAAAGTGTGAGAGCTCAGTTTGTGGTGGATCAAGTTTTTTTTTACACCTTTTTTTTTCATTGGATTGTAAATACAAAACATGTTCACTATTAGGATTTAAAGTGCTATTAGACACATTTTGTATGTATTGGAAAGAAATACACTAAATGCCTCAACTAGTTCTGTTCTCAAGAGAACCTGAGTTTATGTTTAAACCACTGGCACATAAAAGTTAGACTTCTTGTATTGGGGAGCTTTTTGTCCTTTGTGTCGTCACACAGCACAGTTTTAGTTCATTTCAAAGAACTCTACACAGTCAATACACAACATATACCGTATTTTCTGGCCTATAAGTCACAGTTTTTTTAACTAATTTTCATGTCCTGCGACTTATGCGGCGAAGCGACATATTTAGGGATTTTTTCCCCATATTTTTAGACAATTTTTTGGCTAAGAAATGACTGTTTCCATTCATTCTGACAAAAAAAGGGAGCAGTACCACGTTTTGTCGCTAGGGGCACAGTACCATTTCAGCCGCTGGGGTCCACCGACCATTCCCAGGCAGCTCATGTGTCCGACAGCAGCCTCATCTGGTCGGACTCACTCTTTCGTAGCCCGGCCTCCTTCTCTCTGGAGGTCTGAACTACTGTTAGCTCAGTGTTTCACTGTTAGCAAAATAGCTCATGAACCACAGGACAGATTTTGATGAAACTTACAGAAAGTAATCACTGGATGGACATTTACAATTGATTACCGTATTTTCCGGAACATAGATTGCACCGGAATATAGGTTGCATTGTCCAATTGTTGCCAAAAAATTGAAAAAATCCATAAATAGATCGCACCGGAATATAGGTTGCACCTACGTCACCGCCGACGTAACGCGTCATCCACCGCTGACGTGACGCTTCACCGCTGAGACAACCCGGAAATATGGGCCGAGTGTTTAGCTCTGTTGCAAATGTCTGCCACAGGAGCACAAAGCAAGGCTTTTAAGAAGATTAACATGGTAAAAACAATTGTTTGTTTGCTAAAAATTATAGCTGACATTATAGCACAAGGGTTAGTGGTTTATTAGCCGAGTGGTTTATTAACTATTTGCTAAAATATACACGGAAATAAAACGGAAGCTAACACGAGACGGTTCCGTCTAAAACAACGAATAAAAAAATCAAATTTTATCTCAAATGTTTAATACAGGGCAACAGTTTGTAAATTAAAGCCATATAATTACACTCTGGCAGCAGAAAAAAATATCCACCGAGTGGTTTCTGAGCTATTTATAACATTATAAGCAGAAATAAAACAAATGCTAACCGAGACGAGTCCGTCTCTCAAAACACGAATAAAAAATGAATTTTATATCAAATGTTTCATACAGGGCAACAGTTTGTAAAGTAAAGCCATATAATTACACTCTGGCAGCAGAAAAAATATCCACCGAGGGGTTTCTGAGCTATTTATAACGTTATAAACAGAAATAAAACGAATGCTAACCGAGACGAGTCCGTCTCTCAAAACACGAATAAAAATTTGAATTTTATCTCAAATGTTTCATACAGGGCAACAGTTTGTAAATTAAAGCCATATAATTACACTCTGGGAGCAGAAAAAATATCCGCCGAGTGGTTTATGAGCTATATATCTAAATAGTTGGTATCTGTTTACGGTAGCTAACCACTAATAAAACATCGTTTTTTTTTTGAAAAATCTCAAACATCTCATAAAGCTACCGTATTTTCCAGTGTATAGGTTACACCTTTTTATGGTTTTTTTCAAGGCCTGCGACCTATTTATGGATTTTTCCAATTTATTGATAAATATTGGACACTGCGACCTTACAACGGTGCGACCTATACAACGGAAAATACAGTACTCGCTTGTAAATGTCCATACAGTGATTACATTCTGTAAGTTTCATAAAAATCATCTGAGTGGTTCTTGACTTATCTTGCAAACAACAGCTAACAAACACAGAGCTAACAGAAGTTACCTCCAGACCAGGAGGCCGGGCACCGACAGAGTCAGTCCGAGCAGAGGAGGCTTTTTTTCGGACACATGAGCTGGAAACGGTCGGTGGACTCTCTGGAAGTGTCCCCCTAGTGGACAAAAGTGGTACTGCACCATTTTCTGCCAAAATGAAAAACGGTCTCATCTGAGCCAAAAATTGGTCTAAAAATATGGGGAAAATCCATAAATAGGTCTCACCTCTCTATAGGTCGCAGGGCATGCAAATTAGGCAAAAAGCCACAACCTATATTCCTATATCCCAAATACGGTAGCTTTAGGATATGTTTGAGATCAAATTCAATTTAGTTATAATTTACAGTGTTATAATTTCCCTTCCCTGGGCTGCCACCTTACCCTGGTGGAGGGGTTTGAGTGTCCCAATGATCCTAGGAGCTATGCTGTCAGGGGCTTCATGCCCCTAGAAGGGTCACCCAAGGCAGACAGGTCCTAGGTGAGGGACCAGACAAAGTGCAGCCCAAAAACCCCTTATGATGAGTACAATTAATGGATACAATGTTCCCTCGCCCGGACGCGGGTCACCGGGGCCCCACTCTGGAGCCAGGCCCGGAGGTGGGGCACGTTGGCGAGCGCCTGGTGGCCGGGCTTTTACCCATGGAGCTCGGCCGGGCACAGCCCGAAGAGGAGACGTGGGTCCCCCTTCCCATGGGCTCACCACCTATGGGAGGGGCCAAAGGGGTCGGGTGCAATGTGGGATGGGTGGTGGCCGAGGGCGGGGACCCTGGCGGTCTGATCCTCGGCTACAGAAGCTGGCCATTGGGACATGGAATGTCACCTCTCTGGTGGGGAAGGAGCCTGAGCTAGTGTGTGAGGTTGAGAGGTTCCGGCTAGAAATAGTCGGACTCACCTCAACGCATGGCTCTGGCTCTGGAACCAGTTTCCTTGAGAGGGGTTGGACACTCTTCCACTCTGGAGTTGCCCCTGGTGAGAGGCGCCGAGCAGGAGTGGGCATACTTGTTGCCCCCCATCTTGGTGCCTGTACGTTGGGGTTTACCCCGGTGAACGAGAGGGTAGCCTCCCTTCGCCTACGTGTGGGGGGACGGGCTCTGACTGTTGTTTGTGCCTATGCGCCAAACGGCAGCGCAGATTACCCACCCTTTTTGGAGTCCTTGGAGGGGGTATTGGAGAGTGCACCTCCTGGGGACTCCCTTGTTCTACTGGGGGACTTCAACGCTCACGTGGGCAATGACAGTGAGACCTGGAGGGGTGTGGTTGGGAGGAACGGCCCCCCTGATCTGAACCCGAGTGGTGTTCTGTTATTGGACTTCTGTGCTCGTCATGGATTGTCCATAACGAACACCATGTTCAGGCATAAGGGTGTACATATGTGCTCTTGGCACCAGGACACCCTAGGTCGCAGTTCGATGATCGACTTTGTTGTCGTCTCATCTGATCTGCGGCCGCATGTCCTGGACACTCGGGTGAAGAGAGGGGCGGAGCTGTCCACTGACCACTACCTGGTGGTGAGTTGGCTCCGATGGTGGGGGAGGATGCCGGTCAGACCTGGCAGACCCAAATGTATTGTGAGGGTCTGCTGGGAACGTCTGGCAGAGTCTCCCGTAAGACGGAGCTTTAACTCCCACCTCCGGGAGAGCTTTGAACACGTTCCGAGGGAGGCGGGGGACATTGAGTCCGAGTGGGCCATGTTCCGCGCCTCTATTGTCGAGGCAGCTTATCAGAGTTGTGGCCGCAAGGTTGTTGGTGCCTGTCGTGGTGGCAACCCTCGAACCCGGTGGTGGACACCGGTGAGGGATGCTGTCATGCTGAAGAAGGAGTCCTATTGGGCCTTTTTGGCCTGTGGGACCCCGGAAGCAGCAGATAGGTACCGACAGTCCAAGCGGCATGCGGCTCGGGTGGTTGCTGAGGCAAAAACTCGGGCATGGGAGGAGTTCGGAGAGGCCATGGAGAATGACTTCCGTACGGCTTCGAGGCGATTCTGGTCCACCATCCGGCGTCTCAGGGGGGGAAAGCGGTACGCGACCAACACCATTTATGGTGGGGATGGCGTGCTGTTGACCTCAACTCGGGATGTTGTGAGTCGGTGGGCGGAATACTTCGAAGACCTCCTCAATCCTACTGGCACGTCTTCCACTGAGGAAGCGGAGCCTGGGGACTTTGGGTCGGGCTCTCCAATCTCTGGTGCTGAGGTCACCGAGGTGGTTAAAAAGCTCCGCGGTGGCAGGGCTCCGGGGGTGGATGAGATTCGCCCTGAGTTCCTTAGGGCTCTGGATGTTGTGGGGTTGTGTTGGCTTACGCGACTCTGCAATATTGCGTGGACATCGGGGGCAGTTCCCTTGGATTGGCAGACTGGGGTGGTGGTTCCCCTATTCAAAAAGGGGGACCGTAGGGTGTGTTCCAACTATAGGGGGATCACACTCTTAAGCCTCCCTGGTAAGGTCTATTCAGGGGTTCTGGAGAGGAGGGTCCGTCGGATAGTCGAACCTCGGATTCAGGAGGAGCAGTGTGGTTTTCGTGCTGGTCGTGGAACACTGGACCAGCTCTACACCCTCAGCAGGGTCCTGGAGGGCGCGTGGGAGTTTGCCCAACCAGTTTACATGTGCTTTGTGGACTTGGAAAAGGCATTCGACCGCGTCCCTCGGGGGGTTCTGTGGGGGGTACTCCGGGAGTATGGGGTACCAGGCCCATTGATATGGGCTGTTAGGTCCCTGTACGACCGGTGTCAGAGCTTGGTCCGCATTGCCGGCAGTAAGTCAGGCTCGTTTCCAGTGAGAGTTGGACTCCGCCAAGGTTGCCCTTTGTCACCGATTCTGTTCATAACTTTTATGGACAGAATTTCTAGGCGCAGCCAAGGTGTTGAGAGGATCCGTTTTGGTGGCCTTAGAATCGCTTCTCTGTTTTTTGCAGATGATGTGGTCCTATTGGCTTCATCAGATCGTGATCTACAGCTTTCGCTGGAGCGGTTTGCAGCCGAGTGTGATGCGGCCGGGATGAGGATCAGTTCCTCCAAATCCGAGGCCATGGTCTTGAGCCGGAAAAGGGTAGCATGCCCTCTCCGGGTCGGGGAGGAGGTCCTGCCCCAAGTGGAGGAGTTTAAGTATCTCGGGGTCTTGTTCACGAATGAGGGAAAACTGGAGCGTGAGATCGATAGGCGGATAGGTGCAGCATCCGCAGTGAAGCGGGCGCTGTACCGGTCTGTCGTGGTGAAGAGAGAGCTGAGTCGAAAGGCAAAGCTCTCAATTTACCGATCGATCTACGTTCCCACCCTCATCTATGGTCATGAGCTTTGGGTTGTGACCGAAAGAACGAGATCTCGGATACAAGCGGCTGAAATGAGTTTTCTCCGCAGGGTGTCTGGACTCTCCCTTAGAGATAGGGTGAGAAGCTCAGTCATCCGGGAGGGACTCGGAGTAGAGCCGCTGCTTCTCCACATCGAGAGGAGCCAGTTGAGGTGGCTCGGGCATCTGGTTAGGATGCCTCCTGGACGCCTCCCTGGTGAGGTGTTCCGGGCATGTCCCACCGGGAGGAGACCCAGAGGAAGACCCAGGACACGCTGGAGGGACTATGTTTCTCGGCTGGCCTGGGAACGCCTTGGGATTCCCCCAGAGGAGCTGCTCCAAGTGGCTGGGGAGAGGGAAGTCTGGGCCTCCCTACTTAGGCTGCTACCCCCGCGACCCGACCCCGGATAAGCGGACGGAAATGGATGGATGGATGGATGGATATAATTTACAGTGCTGGGCAGCGCTAATCCAAAAATTAGTTACGCTATTTCTAAAGCACTTATTAATTTATTTAGGTCCGCAATTTCAAAAGTGCTTATGTATTAGCAATGCTAGCGGACGCTAATGCTAATGCGCTAACGTGCAAATGGCAAACTACTTTTTTAAATCCAGCAGATTTGACCATTTCGTGAAACTGTCAAGCTCAGAAAAACCTTGTGCTATAAAGTCAGCTAAGAAATATATTTTTTCTCAGCAAAGAAATAATTGTTTTTACCGTGTTTTGTTGTAAAGTCCTACGCTTCTGTGGCCGTCGCGGCCGCCATTTTGAACAGGGCAAATGGCGAACTACTTTTTTTAATCCAGCAGATTTGACCATTTCGTGAAACTGTCAAGCTCAGAAAAACCTTGTGCTATAAAGTCAGCTAAGAAATATATTTTTTCTCAGCAAAGAAATAATTGTTTTTACCGTGTTTTGTTGTAAAGTCCTAAGCTTCTGTGGCCGTCGCGGCCGCCATTTTGAACAGGGCAAATGGCGAACTACTTTTTTAAATCCAGCAGATTTGACCATTTCGTGAAACTGTCAAGCTCAGAAAAACCTTGTGCTACAAAGGCAGCTAAGAAATGTATTTTTTCTCAGCAAAGAAATAATTGTTTTTTACCGTGTTTTGTTGTAAAGTCCTACGCTTCTGTGACCGTCGCGGCCGCCATTTTGAACAGGGCAAATGGCGAACTACTTTTTTTAATCCAGCAGATTTGACCATTTCGTGAACCGGTTAAGCTCAGAAAAACCTTGTGCTATAAAGTCAGCTAAGAAATATATTTTTTCTCAGCAAAGAAATAATTGTTTTTACCGTGTTTTGTTGTAAAGTCCTTTGCTTCTGTGGCCGTCGCCATTTTGAAGAGGGCAAATGAGGCGCTGACGCGTCGCGTAGGCCGCTGAGAAACATCCATAAGTTCACCCTCCATGTTAAAAACTCTTCGTCTGACTCTTCGAAAACAAGCAATAAGGCTGCAGAGTAACACACTGGCTGCTAACTGCTATAGAGAGAGCGCTCTCTCTAGCCAAGAGACTGAGGGGGACGCTTTTTTGTCACGGACCACATCCGGCGCTGACAGGATATGGTCTGTTAGCAGTCGTCCGGTTGATTTAAGAGCTCGTAAATAAGTTTTTTCGTTTTTACTGATAGATAATTAGTTATTAGCGGTACTGCATTTTAAATAAAAATAGCGCAAATCCGCTTATGAATTATAAAAGTTAGTCAATCCGCTGTAACGCTGACAAATTGTTTAGGTCCGCTATAAGCGGATTAGCGCTTTAGCGCTTTAGCGCTTCCTAGCTGCCTGGCGCCCACCTTTGATAATTTATTTTCGCAGCGCACGCACACGTTTGGAAGACCGTATAGCGAAACAATTTAAATCCAGCTGATTTGACCATTACTAGCATTTAATAAGGAAAAGTTCAGCTCAGATACACCTTTACTATAATGTCAGCAAACAAATATATTTTTTAGCTGTTTATCTTGCTAAATTTAAAAGAAATGCAGCATTCCCACCCGTGCGGTGCACGTTTTGCACGTAACAAAACAATTTTTTTAATCCAGCTGATCGTGCATTTATTAAGGAAAAGTTAAGCTCAGAAACACTTTTGCTATAATGTCAGCAAACATAAGGAGCCAAGATGGTGTAGTGGCAGGGCTTCCAACTTGGGACCCGAAGGACGCGGGTTCGCGCCCCGCCCACTACACACCTTGGGGTGTCTATGAGTGCACACCTAATTCTCCAGCTCCCCGTGCGCTTTCTGGCTGCTCACTGCACCACCTGGTGGTGGTTGGGTTAAATGCAGAGACGAATTTCGTCTGTGTATGGGAAACATACACAGATGACAATTTTTTTTATTATTATTATTATATACAGTATATATATATTTAAGGTATACAGTATATCTTGTTAAATTTTAAAGAAATGAAGCGTATCCGCTCACTACGCGTGCACGCTTTGCAACACCGACATAGCTAAACAATTTTTTTTAATTCAGCTGATTTGACCGGTATGTGCATTTATTAAAGAAAAGTTCAGCTCAGACACATCTTTGCTATAATTTTCAGCAAACAAATAATTGTTTTTAAGTGTTAATCTTGTTAAAGTCCTACCGTGCACGCTCCTGTGGCCATTTCGCAGCCAATCCATTTTGGGCAAAACACCGGCCCACATTTCCGGGTTGTCACCGCTGACGCGTAACATACGCGACGTGTCCGCGGTGACGCATAATAGATGCAACATATGCGGAGGTGCGACACGTTTATGGATTTTTTCACTTTATTGGACATAATTGGACTAATGCGACATATAGGGCGGAGCAACTTAAAGGTAAGTAAGGCGGAAAGTACAGTAATTGGAACAGAGGAGAAATTCCAACACTTTTATTTTTTTATGTATGAAATGGAAGATCATTTATTTACAATAAAAGCAATTTAAAAAACACAGCAAACAGACATCACTGCATGGGCTTTTATTATCAATTTAAGAAATCCTATGTGTCGCTGTGTGACAAAAGCACCTTTTACCAGTTTTGTTCCTGATTAACATTTTTTGTCATGGTGGAAGCAAATATTTATTAACTACTGAAAATTACAGAGGCATTAAAATACAAACCATATTTTTAATGTGCTGTGGTGCATTGAATCATATCATTTCCTGCATTTTAATAAAAAAAGACAGAGGTGCTTGTTTTTGGACCTAGTGGAGCTTGTTCGAGCCATCCAGTTGACTTAGACCCCCTGGCAATGTACATAAAGGCTACAGTTAGTTACACATCTTGGTTTTAAGATGGACATTGATTTTGAACTCGAGAGTCAAATAAGGGCCACAGTAAAGTCTGGCTTTTATCATTTCAGAAAATTGGCAAAGGTGAAACCTATTCTTTCAAGGCAACAGTTTGAAACAGTAATCCATGCCTTCATTTAATCACGGCTGGATTACTGTAATTCTCTCTATCTTGTAGTCAGCCAGTCCTCACTTGCACATCTGCAGCTGGTGCAAAATGCTGCTGCACGTCTTGTAACTGGAACACGCAAAAGAGAGCATATCACACCTGTCCTGGCCTCTCTCCACTGGCTGCCTGTGTATTTTAGAGTTCATTTTAAAATTACCTTGTTTGTTTTTAAGGTTTTAAACAGCCTTGCCCCCCCCCCTTTAACAGAGATTCTACACCATTACATTCCTGGTCACTAAGGTCTGCTGACCAGCTGCTTCTTGCCATTCCCAAGAGTAAGAGGAAGCTTTGAGGAGACAGGGCCTTCTCTGTTAGTGCCCCTAAGTTATGGAACTTTGCACATTCGACAGGTCCCCTCACTGTCCATTTTTAAAACCCATCTGAAAACTCATCTCTACTCAATGGCCTTCAACCCAACTGTGACTTGATTTTACTTCATTTTTAGTGATATTGATTTTATTTGTTTAACTTGTCGTTTTATTGTGCTTTAAATTGAGTTATTTTAGTTCACTGTGTGCTTGGGTTTGTAGCTCTGTTTTTTATGCTCTCTTTTTATCTTGTTTTTAATTGTTGTTCAGCACTTTGTTCCAGCCGTTGCTGTGTTAAAGTGCTTTATAAATAAAGATGATGATTTCATATATTATTTCTTCTTTCAGCTGCTCCATTCATCTGAGCAAACTCACATAAAATATTTGACATTTTGTTTTGCCCTTCCTGTCACAACCTGAGCTCGAACCTGCAGCCACAGGATTACAAGACCGTGGCACTGACCTCTGAGCTACCCATATTATATTACAATATGTTTATATTGCATATACTGTAATATGGGAGTGGTGGCGCAGAGGTTAAGAAGGTGAGCTTGTGATCGGAAGATCGCCGGTTCAAGCCCCGGTACCGACAACATCAAGAATGTGGGTGGGATAGGTGAAGCAGTCACACCTGTCTCCACCCTCATCTGCCCCACTCTGGGCCCTTGAGCAAGGCCCTTAACCCACACCATCTGCTCCCCCGGGCACCCTGGATGGCAGCACTCTGCTCCACACAGAGGGCTGTGGTAGCTCGGTGGTCTGTGGTTGTGTCAGGAAGGGCATCCGGCATAAAAACAATTGCTAAGTCTTAATGCGACTAGTTCGTTGTGGTGACCCCTGACAAAAGGAGAAGCCGAAAGAAGAAGAAAAAAGTTTATATTACATATACTGTAGTTTAATATTAAACTGGATTTGAGCATATCAACCTGAATCCAAAATGTTAAAACTGTAGGATTCCAGTATTTTCTGAATTAATCTGAGTTCAGTTTTTCCCGCAGCCTGAAGTCACAATATAGCTCCAACAAGCCACACCTGTGGACCAGCTTCTTGATGAGCTGCAAGAGTATAAGAGGCTGTAGATGACTTCTCTTCACCGCTGCAGCATTACTCACCTACTGGTAGTTGTGCTTCTAGCCACTTTACCTTCCTAGTGATAATTAAAATCCAACCAATTGTTCTTACATATTTCAGTATTGACTCATGCGTTCCACCTGTTTCTGGACTCCTCTGGTGTGGTCCTGGATTCCCTGTGACTTCTTCAGCTGTTCCTTCTCCTTCCAGTCAATTGCCAATCCCTACCTGAGACTTACCTCATACATCCTCCTCCGTGCCACTGGAAACATTGGACCCCTGCCCCCGTGACGATCCATAGCTCTACCTGAAAGAAAGAAAAACATCTTTAAACAATCATATCCTGAGTTCACCAAACAGACCCTCCTCCCTGCTCTCCAGGGTTCCTGTCACTTTTCTGCCCCAGCCTGCCATAGTTTTCTGACCCTCATGCCTTTGTTTATGTTGCCAAGCTCTGTGTTGCTTATCACCCTTCCTTCACCTGCTCCTTTCCCTCCATGCCATGCACCCTTGTTACCTCCACTGCAATCAGTCTTCATGCCGCTCACCTGTCCCATGCCCTGTTTAAGTTCCAGGTTCTCAGTCCTCCAGTGCCAGATTATTGAAAGCCTTTGTGTGAGTAAATGTTCAGCGTTCATGCCACGGTCTCGTTTGTCTTCTTCTGATCTCATGCCTGCCTCACGGATTCCTCGCCTTGCTGTCTGTCTTGGATTATCTGCTCATGGTAACGACTTCTGTTTCCTCTCTTACGACCACTTCTTCTGGATTACATCTCAAGTTTGGCTACAGACTTCTGACCACCCGTGCATGACCCTCACCTGTTTCCATGGATCTGCTGTTTGGATCTCTCTCCCAACTGCTCACTGTTCAGTTCTGTCTCAACGCCAGCTCGCCTTCACCATTGGTGACGTCACACAAACCAACTCCTTCAAGGATCCCCTCTCTCGTCTGTCAGTGACGTTTGACTCAACAGAACTCTCTGATCTTTACCACTGAACTCCTGTCTCTTCAGATTGTGCCGGCCCTAGACTCTGCCCTCCACCAGAAGCGGTTTATCAATAAATCTTTTAAACCTTCCTGTTGTCAGGGATCTGGTTCAAATCCCTAAAACCGGTTCTTGTCAGTTCCAGCCCCTTCCAGTTCGCATTGCAGAATTATACCACTGTAAATAAAACACTGCTAATTCTTTATGGTCTTGGAGTTTGTTCCTTTCAGTCACTGCTCTCTGGGTACCTGTTAAACCTTACATAATCATTTCCTCACAGCCACTGAGGGCTGAGCCACACCAATGTGGCTGTACCTAATCCTGGTGGTTGATTCTCTGGGGTATTTAAGGATCTTGGAACCAGTTCATCTCTGCTGGAACATTAAGTTACCCACTGGTAACTAAGTGACTAATGTGTGCATTGATAAAAGAAAAGACTAACCTGGTTTTCCTTGCATCTTCCTGGTCCCGATTCTCATGTTGTCATAGTGTGGAACTAAAGGCTCCTGTGTAGCTATGCGTACGCCCATACGCAGCTCTACGCCCATACTATGCAGAGGTACAAGCGTATCCCCGCAGGGCATGTACGCGCAAAGCTCAAATTTTACGACCGCGTACGCAAACGCGTTGTCGCACAATAAACTGCCCGGCGCCGGACTGTTTTGTATGTGACACAAATGTATTAAATTCCCCTTCTTCATCCCTGATCTGGCCTTTTCTTTTGTTTTTTTGCCAAAAGTCAAGTGATCGCTTCCTCCTCCGTTGACCCCATGACTGAAATGATGAAAAATGAATGAATTTGTCACAAACTCAGGTCCAACGTGGCTCCGGGAGGTTCTGGAGATTTCCTGGTGTGCTGGTCTGATGTGTGGGCTGCAGGACCAACGCTCCCTGTTTTTATTTTATTTTTAGAACTTTTTATTAACATACAAACACAGAACACCGCTGCAGCTGAAGCTGCCAGCCCCCGTCTTTTTCCCCCGACCTGTCAATCAATTCAGTAGGCGTGTCAGCAAATGACCAATCAGCTACCTCAATTTGTCCCGTAGGTAAACGCTCTGCTCTGCAGCTGCTCAAATGATGTGAAGAATTTGGTGCGAAAACGAGAGATTGTACGCGAGAACATGCGCTGGGGTGTGCGGGTGAACTGTCTGCGTACAGCACGCACGTACGGACACACGTATGGACTTACGCAAAGCTATACTGGAGCCTTAAGTCTTTCTGGATTCACGTAACAAATCCCTTTGGAGCCTGCCCTTGAGCCACACTAACTTTTCCTTTGTCACCTTGTGAAATTGATGTCTCTTGTTCAGTATTAAGTTTTGAAGGGATTTCTCATGAGGTGTTCGAATGACCAGTCTCTCTTAGGAAAATGATGAAGATTTATTGACAGAAACACAGGTTTACAGGTTAACAGAGTTACAACATAATTAAGCAATTCTTTGTGCACAGAGAATCGTGAGCATTTTGACAGACCTTTCCTCGGCGAAGTCCCTCAAAGAATGCTGACGATATCTGAGATGTTTTGGAGTATGAAGCTGCCGTTTGAGCTTCTCTGGTCTCTGATTGGCTCAGAGCACTGATAAGGCGTCCTGGAGCCTTTCGTGCTTGTCAGTTCTATGACCTTGTAAATTTATAGCTTTGGTGAGAAGTCTCTCGAAACTGTGTTCTTTGTTCTGCTTATCTGCTCAGTAAGAGAGTTTTAGAAATGTACCATTAGATGTGTCCTGTGTGTAATATTAATGTAAATTAATGTCCAAGTGTGTGGTTCATAAGTACTACTTATTTTAATGTAAATTAATGTCCAGATCCTAGTATGTGTGTGTGTTTCATAAATACTACTTATTTAGTAGTATGATTCATGCGTTTGTGTGTCTGTGTGCTCTGATCTCCTCAGAAGGCCAAGAGAAGCACAAAGGGCATCTGCCCGCTTAGCATGTTATCTGCATCTGAACCTCCTGTTCGTTAGATCTAAAAGTATGTCTTATAATGTTGTCTAATTGCATAAACATATGTAAAACAGTTGTGAATACCTCGATTATAGAGCACCCGTGTATTAATCATATACAGTAGTGTATTCGATTCAAATGAGATTAACATATAGAACTTCTAAACGTGTGTATTTTCCTTCACTCCCTCTCTCGACCGATCAAAGATCGGTCGAAACCAACAGCTGAACTCCAGGTGGGCCCCCTGAAGAGGACCCCAATCCCAACACCACACCAAAACAAACAAAACAACAAACTAAAATCAATGCAATGTAAGTAAACTACCAAAATCAACCAAACCTAAAACAAACCACACGAAAAACACATCCCACCAAATAAAATCACCCAAAAACAAAAAAATCAACCAAATCTAATGCAACCTCCATCTGACTCCAAAGTTAATCAATAACCCCAACACCAAAACAATAACCACAATCCACAAACCACTCCATCAAGACACAAGAGGGTAAATGTAATCAGCCCTTTAACCCCATCCCTGGAGAGCTCCGCCTGACCCCTCATCAATTCCACAGGTATCTGGACTCGGCCAAATACATGTGAACCCTCTCATCCGGCATAGAACTGCGTCTCTGACTCCAAAATCAACCCTCTAGATCAACAATCAAACACACCATACACACCCCAAACTGACCCCATTATTAATCCCCAAAACCATCCAAGAATAAAACCCATGCTAGTATCTATACCAGCCTAACCTACGAAATCATAATATAATCATCACTACGACGCCATCATCCCACCTCAAAACAAACATAAAACATGAAACACACCGGAAAACAACAAGACATCATAGAATTAATGTGATTATCCCAAAAGCAACACCTCTCCATTCCATCACCAAACATCCCCCGCCACTACAGGTATCTGTTCTCCGCCAAATACAGGTGAGTTTGTGCGGCAGGCGATGGCCTGCACCCCGCCTGCACCAGGGGAAACGCCGTCCCATAATCCTCCACCTCCCTGGAAGCAATCATCTTCGAGATCTTTGCCCGTGCACAAGGTGTAACACACCCCATAAATAGGCAGAACAGAACCAGAATCGCTAGTGGCAAGGCCAAGAGCTTGACCAACACCTGAGGCCATGACCCTCTCGTGAACCAAGACAGTGCATGCCACAGCCCTGTGTGCGCCTCCTCCGTCTGATGCTCCTGAAGCTCTCTCAGATGGCGCAGGGCCGCTGTCACCCTGACCTGCGGATCTGCAACAGACGCATCAGGTATAAAGGTACAGCAGGTGTTATTATCAATCATCTCACACACTCCATTAACAGATGCCTTAAACAAATCCAGCAGCAATCTATGATGTAAAGACACAACATACATGGCCCACCGCTCTGCAGAGGTGGTCCCTAACGTCTGCACCGACTCATAAATGAACATCCCAAATTGGTAATCTAAAGCTTCCATGTGTAACAGGTGGTCCCCGACCTTCGATCCCGGGAAGAAGCTACGCTTCCATTCCACTGGGACCTCTGAACCCCAAGAAGACTCGAGCTGACTGACGTCAGAAGTCTTTGACCGTCCCACATAGTGAGAACCGTTACTCAAAGACACCAGGTACGACCCCTCTGTAACCGCAACTGGTGCACAGCACCCAGTCCAGTTCGCTGGCAAGGTCAGTAATACCTGATGACCACACAGCCAGGCCAAGGCCTCAACCGGATACGTACCATTGCTGCCAGGCACACTCCTGAACTCCCTGCCCGGATGGTACACCGCTCGGCACCTCTCCTCAGGGAGTGACCCCACTACCACCTGATATGAGTCCTGATGATGGACGCGGTGCACACAGACAGGAAACTGTCCACTGGATGGCCATTCTACAAATTGAGCTAACACCATCGGGTGTGATAATGTACTCAATTTGCACCACTTAGGCTGACATTGCAGGTGCTCCATGTAAAATCCTCTGGAGCTCATCTGCAGAACACAAAATGACAACATCCGGTCAAGAGGTTTAATCGTCAATGGCAGCTGTGATTCCTCAACAGGAAGTGGGGTGCAGATGTAAGACTCAGACCTGTGGCGGCTTCTGGCCAAGAACTGCGCATACCTGTACCAAGAGTTCCTCTGAAAGACTTCAGAAAAATTCATCGATAGATGACCCTCCTCCTGTACCTGCGTCCATGCCCCCTGCGTGAGGACATCTCTCTTGCCCCTCTGATGAGGTACGGGATGACAGCTTGGATGACCTGGTATCACACAGAAATACTCCAACAACAGAATGATGGAAACGATAATCAATGACCCCACACCTGCAGCCACCATTAGCCTCTTCTGCCCCTCAGCCATGCTCGATCTAGTTTGAAATCCTCTACAGTGTCAAACTTTGAACCCTGAAATGTGATGAAATACAACAGAAACACAAATTACCCCCTTCTCATTTAAACCTGCAGAACCTGAAAAGGTAAATACACATGAAAAGCAGTAATGAAACCCAACCATCAAACGCATGCACAGTTTACAAAATCTTCTTTTTCCCGCTTTCTTTTTTATTTACATAGGAAATCACTGGAACCGCACCTGTAAAAATACATCCTCAAAATGAATAAATCACTCACCCATTGAATTTTGAACCAGAAATAAGAAAGTGGTCAAAAACCTCTAATATTTTATGATTTAACGCTGAAATTGAAAAATTTAACTCCAAACCCTTGAAAGTTAGACCTGGAAATTATGTGTTGTTCCGTTGAATTCTAATTTTAGATATAAGTAAGTCTAATTGATAAAAGTTAAAAGTTAAAGTGTAGCAGCAAATTGTTGACCTAAACCAACTCTAAGATAAGAAATAGTCATTAATGTTATATTAAAGGTGAAATCAAATATCTAATCCTAAATGTGTGACCTTTAAACTGTGTGATTTGAAATTTAAAGTTTGAAATATTGATGATTCAATAATGCAAAATAGAAACACCTGTAAAGTTCAAAACACTCTGTCAGCCTTTCTGAATCGATTTAACCCTCGGTTTTCTGTTCTGTTCAGATGTTTGTGGAAAGATGTATTCTTCAGAGGTCACCACCCTTTTCCTTGGGCTGCAGATTTGCTGATGATTAATGCCAGGTGGGTTGTGTTCAATACCCCGTTCCCCTGGCGTGCAAACACTGCCCCTAACCCAAAAGTGAATGGTCGACCCCCTCTTTTATGCTCCTCTTGATGTGGCTTGCCTTGTTAAGTTGCAATCATGCAACAGGCGCTCTTCTCTCAAAGCAACAAGGTGGACAGGCCTGGCACCAGGGGGAACTGTTTCCCTCTCGTTCTGGTGTCCTTGCAAAAGCAAGCACAAAGATGCTCTCCAGGAAGACAGGTGATTTCAGGTGACAGGTGTTTTCAGGAAGCTCCACCACTCGAACCAGAACACCACGTGAACAGATGACTTCCATGCGACTCACACCTTCCACGAACCAGACCTCAAGGATGAAGATGCAGGACAGCCCACCGCTCTTGTGGACCACTCCCTCCAGGTGCAAAACCAACCCTCTCAGCTGTGCTGCTCCGACCGAGCTGCTTCACTCGATGTGATGACCTTCGAGGCCCCCTTTTTCGGACTCCTCTCTGGCTGTGGCTCTCTCTCTCTGGCGAGGAGCTAGTGATGTGCGCCTCGACAGCTCAGCTGTGCGCACCCCCCCCTTTGGCTCAGGCCACTCTCTTCTAGAGGCCCTGAGAAACACCCCAGGTGTCAGTGGACCCTCCGGCCACGTCCAGGCTTAGCACTCTCAGGTGTAACGGATTCAAAGATCTGTAGATGGAAGCTGGACAAACAACTATTAGTCTCTCAAAATACATCATATGCGACATTACAACAACCCTTGTCCCCTATCTACAGGTGCCCTCAGCCCTAACGGCCATTTTGTAAAGCCCCAAGTAAATTAATTTTAGTCTGTGCACAGATTACAGCCAATTTTTCAAAAGTATACTAACATGTTGAGGCCTAAAGTATTTCTAACATTCCCTAGATTTGCATTGCTAAAATGTGTACCATTATCTGATCTAATTTTTACAGGAAAACCATGACATGTAATGTAATAATTTATTAAAAATTTTAGGACCGGTTTGTTGTCTTCTCTTCTAATTTTTTATTTTTATTTTATGCCCCTAGTCAGCCGGTGAGCGCGGCACACCAACCATAAATTTCTGAACCCTTTTACCGGTTCGAGCATGTCTGTACAACCAATTATTATCTCATGACCCGGTGTCATCACGGTCGAAAATTTCCTTGTTCGCGCGACCTCCTCGTCTGTTGAGCCTCACGTAATGAACGCACGGCACAATGTTCTGATCAGAGAATTTAAATGTGTGTTTGCCCCCCAGCTGAAATCCTCTTCAGCTGGTGTGCCCAACACGCGCGAGTTGCTGCTCCTCAAAATCTTCTTCTCTCCTTAGCTCCATGGTCCAGCCACTGTTTTTTCTTCAGGAGCCGCCTCCATTGACGGCAGGCTACAGAGGTCTCATCCCATCACATGGCCCTTCCTTCTTCTGGTGTGACCATCACCCTCCGACTCAAATTGATGTATCCCGATGCTCTTTTTGCTTCCAAATCAGCTGGACAGTTACGTTCTTGATGTTTATTTATTGTCTATGTGTTGGTTTTGTCAAAGCTGTGATACGATATCGCCCGTCTGCTTCCTGTGTCTCCCTTTGCTGTCCAAAAACCCTCTATTGTCCACTGAACGAGCTTAGTTAGTGCTGCACCCAAAGTTCACACATAGCCCTGCCTTCGCCCTCTGCACTGACTGTGTTCCTCTTTTTGCTTCAAACCTACCATCGCGTCAAAACACTGATCTGTCTGAAGCTCCTTACCAAACCAGCACTATCACTGCTCCGCTTTTGTGTCCACGGAAACCACTATTCTCACCGACCACCACGTGCTCCTTCTGTGTTTTTCTTAATTTTCTTTTATTTTATCCTGCAAATTTGTTCTCTCCCTGTCATCAGCTTGTGCTCTCCTTATCTCTGAAAGCCTGTTCTTACTTAATTGATCTTATCTGCACTGATTAACGATCCAATTCCTGCGGCATAGCTATAATCCTAAATTTTAACGAATCTGTTGTGCACACCAGACTCCCAGAAACACGTTCCCTCAAGGAGAACTGCCGTTATTTATCTAACCTTTAACATCCAATATGAATAATTGTGGTGACACCAATTTTACCTGTGAAAATATTCACAAACTCATTTTGCTGTGGCCCTCGGGATGAGAGCCTTGTTATTTTGTTTAAGAGCCCTCTGGAACCGGGAGGAGCAGGCAGACAGAGCTCCAAATCAGTATTAACCTAATAATTATGTGACCTGCGGTGGCCTGTTCTATGTGTCATCATTAAATAATGCACTTTACGTTTGGACCCTGAGACTGAGGCCCCAGTGTGACCCCACCGATTCAAATGGGAGGCCGACGCCTTCACGGGTTGCTGGAATGAGTGACTCCTGACAGCTGTTCCACATGCTCATGCTCTGGTCGTGTGAGCTTGTCCATTGTCCAGCTTGTCATGCTTTGGTGCGCAACCGGCTCATCCATTCATTCTGAGTGAAAATATTCACTTTGCGCACGAGTTTATTACCATAATTACTGTAAACACAGAGGAACTTAGATGTTTGGTAGAACATAGATCTTTGTTTATTTAATAGATGATATGAAGAAACGGGTCTGTGCGTCTCAGTGGAGAGTTTTCATGACATGACGTGATGTTGGAGTCTCCAAACGCTGCGCGCGCCGCAGCCTTGTGCGCAATCTGTTTGTCTGTGAAGCTTTTACTCTCCTACAAGTTATATATGGTGTACTTTCACGTGTCATTTTGGAGAAATCTACAATAAACGCAGATTATGAATCACCTCCAGCTGCCGTGTGAGGGTGCGCGCGCGCTCCAAAGCGCGACCACTCAGCCTTTGGAATCATATAGATGAGACCATTCTATTGGACATGATCCGGCTTTGTGTGGACTGGAATGGCACAGTCCCGATCGACCTGCAGCTTGCATACTCTCCCTCTCTGGACGACTGTGCTACATAATCACGTTGTATTAATTAACTGGTGCAATGTTAATAAATAAATCTCTCTCTCTCTCTCTCTCTCTTAAAGTGGCACATGCAGTAAGGCACATAAGGCACATTTGGAATCCTTAGATAAGGCTAGTCAGAGAATGCTGTATATGTATCAGCAGTAGTGTAGATATAAAAGTAGTGTAAATGTAAACAGTAGTAATAAATGTAAAACAGTAGTAATAAATGTAAACCGTATTAATAAATGTAAACAGTGAATGTAAACAGTAGTATGACTATAGGCAGTAATGTAATACAAACATTAGTGCAAATATGAGAAGTAGTGCAAACTGAATGAGCACATGACCGAGAGTTTAGTGAATAACCCGTTTGGATGTAAGACAAAACCTCTCTTAACCAGTGTCCATATACTGGAGGATGTGGTTCCTTCCATCGAAGAAGAATGAGTCTTCTAGCCAGTAGAGAGCAGAAAACTAACACAGACCTCTGATGTTTGCTGAAGGAGGCCTCTGCTGCAGCCACCCCAAAGAGAGAGATGAGTGGTGATAGATGAACAATGGATTTGTTGGAGTTAATGAATCACCACCGGTGAGCTCCATCCCACAATCTTTTCATCTGTATATAGATTAAACTGTTTTTTCCTAACCATATTCTTCTTTTACCTTTCAGGCAAATCAATAAATGGTGTATATTATAAAATAAAATAAAATATTTCTCAGGATTAAAGTCAATCTTCTGTTTTTTTTTTGTGGAAATCTGCCCATTGATACATGAAAGCACATTTAATTAGAAGCAGCTTGCAGCTGTTGGAGAACATTGCTGTTTAGGAGTTTGAGCTGCAGACAGTGTTTGTACCTGC
>JBBPBX010055397.1:0-23116 GCA_038048925.1 Garcialebias charrua | reverse complement strand
CTCTCAAATGTAAAAAGTGTAGCTCAACCTATTGAGCTAATTTAAATATGAAACGTATAGGGATAGAGGTAAAAAAAAAAAACTATTGAGAGAAATGCATTATTTTATGATATACCGGTAATAAAAATGTGATTAAAAAAATTAAATGTCAATGGATTGTCCCTATGATTGATTTTTTTTTAGTCTAAGGAACACAAGTATATTAAAGTTACTGAGGTTATGGGAGCGTTTTAAAAAACTTCGGACAAAAAAAAAAATTAGAACAATTTTTAAGCTTTGTCAGAAAAAACGTTTTTATTGACCGCACCAAAATATATAATAAAAATAGACAGAAATAAATGTGACTTAGTTTTCCCTATAGGGTATTCCAAGGGTTAAAATGCAGTTTTTACAATTAAAATCACAAATAGCCCTCCAAAATACATTATGAAAGATAATTTTATTCTTTTACCTGATCAATGATGTTGGTATCAGCAGAAAATCTGTTAAGAATCTGCCCCAAAGGAGTGACATCAAAAAACCTGAAAGATTATGAACGTTGGGTTAAATAAAATATAACAGATTTTAAACGTCCAGCACTGAGCCATTGAAGGAAGCACAGCGTCACATGACCATCCCCTCTGCCAAGAAAATAATAGCTGGAGCTGTTTTATTTACTGTGGATCGTTTGTGACACTTTACACTTCTCTGATATCCCCAGTTTTATCCAGTATTTTAAGGAACTTCAGAATCTCGCTGATAAATGTGAAAGAGGATCTGCAGTTTGAGTCTTTTAAAGGGATTCTTTGAGGAAGGCACCATTCAGGAACTTTGCCAAATGTGTTTTTAAATAAAGAATATCAAAAAGTTTTACAGGCACAATAAGCATGGTAACAAACAAAATGTTTAAAAAAAAACAAAAGAAGAAGAAGAAGAAAAAACTAAATTAGTTTAGTCAAAATGTTGACTTGCTTGGCGTCAGGAGAAGTATTGTGGCTTTTTTTTAATGGGTCGCAGAACAGTGGACCAGATCTTCACCCATGCCAAGCTGCTGAGTGGGTCATGAGAGTTTGACTGTCCACTGGACAGTCAAACTCTCATGACTGGACAGTGTCCAGCCCACATGTGTTTTGTGGATCTGGAGGAGACTGTGCTCCCCGAGGCATTCTGTGGGAGGTGTTTTAGGATCATGGGGTGCTGGGGTCACTAAAGGGCTATTCAGTTACTGTATGACCACCGTCAGAGCTGGACTCTGTCAGGTTGCTTCTTCTATCTAATCCTGTTTGCAGTGTTCATGTACAACATCTCAAGGTGTAGTCATGGAAAGGAGAATGTGTGGTGTTTGCAGATGTGGTTCTGTCTGTACCTTCATTGTGCACTGAGGACTGTGCAGCCACAATATTTTTTCATACTTGTGGTACTTTTGCGTGAAATATGAGATGCATTGGTCATCTTCCCAGTCTGTCTTGTCAAGACGAGATTATTTTGGCATGTGACTCATGGCTCCTGCAAATTGTGATGTCAAGAGCAGAGTTGCCATTTATACCTTGAGGTGTGTGCCACTCAATGCAAACATTACATTATCTTATGTGATGTTCTGGCGTTGGATTAAAAAAAGTAACATTAGGTAGATTAAAGCAACAGAAGAAGATTCGCAGAAGGCACCTGGAGTGAACACCATGACATCTGTTTTCTTTTCATTAGAATTTGGCATCAAGACTTTGATGTCTTCAAGACACATAAGAAGTGGCCTAAATGAGAGGGCAATTTTTGTCATTTTTTTGATGGCAAATACTGTATATCTGAGTATCACCAGCATAGCAATGTAAAATGATCCCATGCTTCCTAAGTAGTAAACTCAACAGGAGCAGATAAAGGGAGAAAAGCAGGGGACCTAAGAGAGAGCCCTGTGGAACCCCAAAAGACAGAGGAGCATTCAGAACCAGATATATTGATAAACATGGCTCTGTCTGCCAGATATGACCTGTACCAGCTTAGAGCAGAAGAGAAAAGACCAACACAAAACTAAAATGCTGTGGTCCACTTTACCAGAAGCAGCAGTTAGGTGAAGCAAGACAAGAACCATATGTTAACCAAAATCATTAGCCATAAGAGTATTGTTAAAAATATATTGTTTTTACCTGATGGGAGCGTGGATGATCTTGTTAAGCAGGTTGTGATGCAGGTTGGTGGCTGCAGAAAGACCCAGGAACTCCACAGAGAGGGAGGTGATGAGGCACAAAGTGATTCCAGCAGCACACAGGATGACAAAAACAGGCAGATGGTACGAGTCGCTCTGTGGGTTAAACACACACAAGACATGTAAACACAAGTTTCAGAGGCACAAAATACAAGTTTTAACACTTAAAGCAAAAACATTTATTTCCTAAAAGATAAATCATGTGCAAAAATTTGTTTAAACTACATATTTAGTTGTTTTTTCATAAAGGATGATGTCCTTTTAATGCAGGTTTTCTCTATATTTTTTAACACTGAGCCAAGAAACCTCAGTACTTTAGTTAGAGTTGCTAATAAAAACTAATATTATACCTCGTCCTCCGAAAAAGCAGAAGGAGGAATTGTTGTGTTACTGCTGTCAGCAAAGATGGTTCCATTGTTCACGTTGGAGCCCAGGTTTGTACTCTGATTGGTTTTGGAGGTCCACTTTGCCAGCCAGTAATCAATGGTAACAATGACTGAGTGTTTCAGAAGTTGTGAAGAAACCATCAGGAAGACCATGAAGAAGCCACCAGAGGACAGGTAACACCAGCACACCTGAACACACAAAGAGACATTAATAAGTACGAAAATGACAGATCTTAAACCATCAACTGATAACAAATACAAAACTTACAAGTACTAAGTCTTTGATTAAATGCAAATTCTGAAATTACCTAAAACTGAGATTTTAAGTTGACCGGAGGTAACAGTTTAATCCAGAGCTTTTAGTTTCTTAATGAAGTCATCATGTTACATCTTTATTTCTTCTAGTTAAAGTTTTTTTTAAAGAGCTAAAATAGACTGAATATTTGTTCATAACCCACTTCAAAATGTCTGAATTTTACCTTTGAATTTATCATCTCACAGTCAGACAAGAAGACTTAGAAAGACTGAACCACTTCATGNTCATTCATTCAACCTTTATTTAGTCAGGTAAATCTTTTGAACCTCATGGGCTCATTTACGAAAGCGACCTGCTAAAACTAAAGAACAATGAACAGTAATGGTAGAATTTCCTTAAACAATAAACAATCAAACAATAAACAATAGAAAACAAAAGAGAGAAAAAAAAAAAATATATATATATATATACATATATATACATATATATATATATATATATATATATATACATACATATATATATATATATATATATATATATACATATATATATATATATATATATATATACATATATACACATTCCTCCTTTTAACAAAGTATCAAAAAACTAGCAAAACATTATAAGGTAGACGTATAAAATCAAAGACAGGAACAAATCTGCATTGGTTTTTGCCAGGATTCCAACAGATTCTGAAAACCATTTAGAGAAGTCAAGGTCGAGAGCTTCAGATCTTTTTGTAAGATATTCCATGAAGCAGGGGCGGAGTAGGAGAAGGCCCTTTTTCCAAGTTCAGTCCTCACTGACGGAACACTGCAGGTAATCATGTCCTGAGAGCGCACGCTGTAGCTGCACTCACGCAAAGACATGTAGGAGGAGATGTATGAGGGCAGCAGACCAAGAAGTGATTTAGTGAAGTGATTTCCTTAGCGGAACTGAATATTAATGGTGGTCAAGGCCACCATTAGCCACCCCCTAGCTCAGCCGTTGTGCCTGGTGCTGGATAAAATTCCTCCCTCTACTTGCCAGGATACATCACTTAAACTGGTGTACAATAACTCCTACCCATTTTAATATCTTGCACCAAAAACATTAAAGTTTACTTCATTCTCAATACCAGTCCAGAAAAACACTCGTCTTGAAAGCAACAAGCATTCACTTTTCAAGCCCCTCAGCGACGAGGGACATCAGCACACCCCTTGCTTATTTCTACTTTTGCTAATGTTATTGAAAAGTTCAGGCAACAATCCCTCGCCGAATGTATGTTTATCTAAATAATCTATTACGTTTTTATGGTATAACAATTTTCCGTATTTGGAAATGTCATGCAGCCATTAGCTGTGACTGACAACACTATTGTTTGGTAAATGGTAAATGGAGCTTACTTATACAGGTAGTCCCTGACTTACGAGCGCTCTTACCTACAAGGTTCCGGACTTAGGGGCCAAGATGGTGTAGAGGCAGGGCTGCCGACTTGGGACCCGAAGGACCCAGGTTCAAACCCCGGCCACTACACACCTTGGGGTGTCTATGAGTGCACACCTATTTCCCCAGCTCCCCGGGCGCTTTCTGGCTGCTCACTGCACCACCTGGTGGTGGTTGGGTTAAATGCAGAGACAAATTTTGTCTTGTATGGGAAACATACACAGATGACAAAAATGTGACATTTTATTTACGAGCTGCGAACGAGCAGTGAATTTGTAAAGAACATACAAAAAATACAGCACTTTTATGTGTTTTTAGATGAAAGTGTGTTAGCTAACCGTTTGGAAACAAGTTTCTGAGCATGTTTATGAACTAGTATGAACGTTTGTGATGAAAAACTAGTGTTCGTAGTAGCGCTAGCATAAATTTTCCGACTTACAACCGAAAATCCGGACTTACGAGAACACGTGTTTCGTGTTCCGACGTACGAATTTTCGTCTTACGAGAGCCTCGCAGGAACGGAACTCGCTCGTAAGTCGGGGACTACCTGTATAGCGCTTTCCAGCCCCCTTTGAGGGGCCCCAAAGCGCTTCACAGTACCAACCATCCACCCATTCATTCACACATTCATACAGGTATTACCTTCCAAGGGATCTTTGATCGCCTGGTGGTGGTGGTGGACCAATTATCATCCTCTTCTTCCTCCTCTTCTTCTTCTGTTGGTTAAAAAAAATCCAGTTTATTTGATCTTATGTATCATATTTAGACCTGAGTGACAAAATGTATAACATTTAAGCCCAAAATGTCCAAGTACTTCAATACTTTTTGTCAAAAAAGCATCACTGTTCAATAATTAAAACCAACCTACCACCAGGACGTCTAAAAGTTTTGCCTAGAAAGTTTTTGCAATCGCAACTCTAACCTTCATCTTCATCATCGATTTGATTCTTGGGCTCTCTGGAGTAGAATGCTCTCCTCAGTGTTTTCCTTTCAAGTGTTGTTTGACTGTCCTGCTGAATGTCCTGCAAAGACACCAACCATACAACATGAAACCTGAGATGTTCCAGTGACCTTCAGTTACCTGAGGTTATACTTGGATGTTTATCAGTTACCTAACATGGCTGTTTCTTTATTTTCAAGTTGCTTTGGGTAGAAGTGTAACAAATTACTCTATAATGTAATATTTTGTTTTAAGGTGAACTTGAGACGTTACCTTCTCCAGCTCCTGGTCCTGTCTGTTCATCAGAGTCTTCCAGTGGTCGTAAAGTTCTGTGTCATGAGTCTGAATGTCTTTCAAGGTTCCCTCTCTGAGGACTGAGCCATCCTTCATCGCTATGATCTAGATAGAAAACATGATACGGTCCAGGAAAACTAATTAATAAGTCAAGAACTTTACAGCTCAGGACATAAGCTGAGGTCTTCAAATGAGGAATGTACCGGTATATCACATGAGATATTACACTTTCAATATTCCATCTCCATCTTCTACCATGTATCTCTAGTCAGGTGGTGGAGGAAACCGGTCTAGGAGAGAAACCTAGACATACACAGCACACCTGGGAGATAATGAGGTGTTCCCAGGCCAGAGAAGATACACAATTCACCCAGTGAGGTTTGAGTCTGCCACGGGGCCTCCTACCAGTGGTAGGAGGCGTTATAAATTGAATTCATTATTATTATTATTATTATTATGAGCCTGGAAAACCTCTGAAAGGAGGCGTCCAGGAGGCATCCTAATCGGATGCCTGAACCACCTCAACTGACTCCTTTTGATGAGAAGGAGCAGTGGCTCTACTCTGAGATCCCCCTGGATGACGGAGCTCCTCACCTTATCTCTAAGGCTGAGTCCGGCCACCTTTAAATGAAGCCCAATTCACCTACTTCTATCAGGGATATTGTTCTTTCAGCCTTGATCCAAACCTCATGACCATAGGGGAGGGTCAGAATGTAGACAGACCAGTAAATAGAGAGCTTTGCCCTTTGACTCAACCCGTTCGGTTCTGCGGGGAAACCTTGAATGTTCTCTGTCTGCCGGATCCGGTTCTGGAGGGCAGTCGGTGAGAGCAGCTGCTGCAGTCCTTATTATCATCAAGCTGCTAACAAGACCACACTGCTAACAGTACCATGATGTTGTAGATGTATTTATTTTTCACTTTTGGAACCTTGTTTTTGTATTTTTGTTGAATGCTTTGGTATTTGTTGTTGTTGTTTTGTTTGTTTGTTTGTTTTGTCAAGTCAAGACGGTTCTTCTTGTCCTCAGCATTTCATTGCATTGTTGACCTTGTGATGATTTGCATACAACAAATAAACTAAACCTGAACCTGAAATCTGAATCAACTCTTTCTTCACCATGACTGACTGAAGCAACATCGTCATTACTGAGGACAAGGTCCATCTGATCCATCTCCTGCTCAATCTTACCGTCAATACTGACTAAATGGTAAATGGTAAATGGAGCTTACTTATATAGCGCTTTCCAGCCCCCTTTGAGGGGCCACAAAGCGCTTCACAGCACCAACCATCCACCCATTCATACACACATTCATACACCGGTAGTGGTAGACTGCCATGCAAGGCGCGAACCAGTCCTACCGGGAGCAACTCGGGGTTAAGTGTCTTGCCCAGGGACACAACGAGGTATGCCGTGACCGGGGATCGAACCCGAGATCTTCTGGTCCTGAGCCGGCTGCCCTGCCTCTACATCATCTCGGACTACACCATTTTCCTTGAAAAACTGAATAAATATGGGATTAGAGGATTAACTCTACAGTGGGTATCCAGTTATTTGAATAATAAAAGACAGTTTGTACAGGTAAACAATTTAAGATCTGAATTTTGTGTTAATGGATGTGGAGTTCCTCAGGGCTCCGTGTTGGGACAAAAGTTGTTTATTTTGTATGTGAATGATCTGGTTGATGTTTCAGGGCTTTTGAAGTGTGTTTTATTTGCAGATGATACATTTTTGTGTTCGGGTGAAGATATTGAACGGATGTTAGAGATGATACAGGCAGAATTTGTAAAAATATAAACTTGGTTCCAACTTAATAAGTTTATCATAAAATTTGGAAAAAACAAACACGATATTTAGTAATACAGTATAACTACAATTATTGAAGTTCCATTTACAATTGACAGTATTGGAATTCATAGAGTTAATTAACTAAATTTTTGGGTGTCATTATTGATGAGAAGCTGACATGAAAATATCATGTAAATTACTTAAGAAGAAAAAAAACAAAATCATAACGTAAAATAGTTTTTGATCGGTAAAGCTTTGTATACAGTATATTGTATAATGTAATGATTGTTCCATATTTAATCTATTGTATTGAAGTATGGGGAAAAGCATGCAAAAATATTACAAATCATATTTTTATTTTACAAAAAAAGAGCTATAAGAATTATTAGTAGGAAGTGCTATGGCCACTCAACAAATATATTATTTCATCAACTGAATTTATTAACATTTTATGATTTGGTTGAATATAGTATTTTAGAAGTCATATATAAAGCTCATAAAAAATATTACCCCCAAATATTCAATTAAAATTTGTTAAAAAAGAAAATCATTATTACCTTTAAAGCTATACTCTGTAGTTTCTGCAGTACCCTGGGACTTAGAAAAATTTCCAGCAGGTGAAATCATTCTGCTCCCTCCCCTCAGAGCCATATATGGCTCTGAGGGGGAGGCTCTGCTGAGATTCAAATTCAAGCTCTGTTTTTATTGGCTGATTCAAATTCAAGCTCTGTTTTTAATTGGCTGGTTACAAACTCTGTTTTTATTGGCTGTCATTGTCCTGGTCACTCTGTGTTTTTAGTGTTTTTATAAATGCTGATAGAGAAGCAAGGGGACTATAGTTTTTTTCAGAGATTACTTTGTCTAACATCAGTTTGTCAGTAGATAGTGACAGAGTGAAGAAATATGTTAAAAATATATTGTTTGAAAAGTTACAGACTACATTACAATCTTACATACCCCAGCTTTAAGGGAGTGAAAATGTTTGTAAAACTTCCATTTAGAACTAGTGTGAAGGAGCTGCGTTGTCATTCAGGGAATAGGACTGTGGAATTGACTTGATATCAACATAACCTTTTCTAAAACAATTTATACATTTAAAAATATGATTAAGTTAAAATTGTTGTGATGGTACAGTATAGTGCCAGGTGAAGGATGCCTAATATTTTGTGTTTTCACTTTGGAGATTGTTCAATCCTAAATAGTTGTTTGTTTGTGGTTATTTTATATTTTTTTAAACAAGGAACAGATATTATAAGAATTATCTTCTTTCTGCACCCTTTGCATTCAAATATTTTTAATGCATTCTTTTGTTTATTTTAAATGAATGAATAAATGAAAAAAAGAAAATCTCTTAGGAACGAGAAGCTCATACTTGAACTCGTCCAGCTCAGACAAAGACTCTCTCACAACCCGGAGGTACGTTCCACCTGTTTCCAGTCGGGTTTGGTTTCAATATTTCACAAAAACAATAAGCAATGTGTGTCCAGCTCATGATCCAGCAGCTTTAAGAACCAACATGAGCAGCAATAACTTGTTGTTTCCTGTTTGACTATCAGTCTCTCACATCATTAAGGAGGAAACAGCACAGAATGTCATGATTACAACTTCCTGCATCTTCTCTTGGCCACCTGCAAGCGCTCTTGGCCACGCCCACTTCTGCACGGAGAACAGCTGATCAGCTGCAGCAGGAAGTTTATCCTGCTGTGAGCTGCACACAGGTGCAGTAGTTACTAAATAATTTTAAATAATTCATTTTAAATACAAGTTCCATGCCGATCGTGCGGCTCATCCATCAATCAGCCAGTTGTGAGTCATGTCCAATCTTATTTTGAAAATCCACGAAAGAGTGAGTCTGTGAAAGTCAAATTGTGAAGTAGCGAGGCACTACTGGTTTGTTAACATGAGATCAATTAGAAAATCAGATGGACAGGATTTATCAATTTATTTTATTTTGTGATTTTTTATTTATTCATTTTTTATCCCATGTAAAATTGTGACGATGAAGCGATTCGGCAAACATGCCTCAACGAAAGCATCAAACCTGCCTTGCATGTGTACATTTTATTCTACAGGTTTTTTATTTATTTTTATAGATGGCCTCCCTTCTCACCTTACAGCCATCCTCTCACACCGATACAAATTTTTTAATAAAAAAAAATATATATAAATTTAGTAGAGAGAAAGGAAAGATAGAAAGTAAGACAACAAAACACAAAAAATTATCCACAAAAAGAGCACAAGGCAAACACACCCAACCTCCGTCTGAATCCTGCAAATTACATGACAGAACACAGCAATGAAACACACATGCATAAAGACTAATAATATTCATGACCTTGCAGTAGATTTCCATAAATAAACATACCCATATATATACAGTATACTGTACATACATATACATTCATATTCAGTCACATGCATGTGTACATTTTATTCTACAGGTTGTTGAATGCGAGCCTTACCCAGTCGGCGTGTATGAGATACTGCAGCTTGTGGGTGACGAGAACCACTGTTCGCTTATCGTCCTGAAGGAACTTGAGGATTCCTTCTTGCATCAGGTGATCGCTCAGGTGGATGTCCAGCGCTGAGAAGGGGTCGTCCTGTTTAATGTGAAAACTAAATGAGTTGCAAAGAATAAAAGAAGCAGCTTCAGCAGCCAGAAAAATCAAACTATAAAACTAAACTGAGCAAATTCACTAATTAATTTGCTCCCACACTTAATGAGGTATTGTTAACTCATTTATCTGCCCAGATTTGAGCTTATTATGTAAATTATTGTGGAGCAAAGCATCAGATTTTCTGAGTTCTCTAGTTTGGACACTTTATTGTTGACAGGGTGTGAAATATTTTCATTGGATTTCTGGCACCACTCGATATTTAGAAGATTAGAAATGCAGCCACGCCATAAACAGCTGCCAAATGTTCATCTGTGTGTGGGTGGGCGATGCAGTGAATTTCATTATTAGATGGTCACGTTGGGATGACTTGACGCCTTGCATGACGGAGAGATTCCACTCAATTTTTAAGATCAGATGTGAACATTCTTGTTAAATAATCCTAAAGAAAACAGTCCCTCCTTTTTTTGTTGTTGTATCTGACAGTTTAACAGTCATCACTGCAGACGTTACGAAGCGTCAGGAGGGTATAAAGGAGCGTCAGTGAAGGCTGCGCGTGTCCAACATGGGCTTGTACAAAGTAAAATAAATAAAGCTTTCACAAACACTAATTATATTAAATTAAACTATTCTATTAGGGCTGACAGATGCAGAAATGTAAGAATTGGAGCTTTGTAATTCAAGCAGGATGGAGAACATGTTGAATCATGCAGTGAGCATTTAAAAACAGACGTTTATTTAGGGCTGGTTCACAATTTTCAACAATTTTACAAGCATGCAAAATGTGCTCTTTTGCCCCTTTTCCATTTGTAACGGTACAGCATGGTTCAACTCAACTTGGCACAGTTCCAAGGCTTTTCCACTAGTGACGGTACACAGTAAAAAAAATCCGTAAAAAAAACGGAAAATGTCCTGGTAATTTTCTGCCAGTACATTCTCTGTTTTTTTACAGATATTTCCGTAAACCCTAAAACGGATTTTTCCCGTAATTTAACAGTTTTTTAAATGTATAATTTACATAAATTTCTGTTAATCTAGGGTGCCAGGTAAATGGAGTCCTCTTTCGCGCTTCTTCTCAAAGGTTCTTGTTCCCAGGGTGCTTTGCGCGAAAAAAAAAAAAAATGGAGAAACCCCTGTAAAAAATGATAACGGAAAATTCCTTCACACTTCCACAGTACATTTACCTGTTTTTTTTACGGATTTTTTTTTACAGTGTACGCAGAACCAAGCGGGCCGAACTGGCACTAAAATGTGACGTCAGAACACGGTCGGTCACTGATTGGTCAGGGGGTGGAGTCACTGGTTTTTTGAGAAACTTTCACAGCAACTCGATCCGCCATTTGCCACAATTCAAATCAACACTGTAATAATTTTCATATCTGTTAAACTTGCAAATGAAAGTTCACCTGCTGCCTTAAGAATGCATGCTAACTCAACTAGCATTTTATTTTTATTTCAACTCAGAAATTAAAGTCTTAAAAGTTGATAGTACTATATTGTTGTAGTTGTCTTAACACAGGGTTTTAAGTTGTCAAAGTTGATTTAACTTTTTATCACTAGCTGTCTTAATTTAATAATACTGTAATAATAATAATGAATTCAATTTATAATGCGCTTTTCATTAGTGAAAATCTCAAAGCGCTACACACATTCATACACCGGTAGCGGCAGACTACCATGCAAGGTGCTTTCCAGTCCTACCGGGAGTAACTCGGGGTTAAGTGTCTTGCCCAAGGACACAACGACACATGGTGTGGGGAACCGGGATTTGAACCTCCAACCTTCCGATTGGAGGACGACTGCCATTACCACTACGCCACGGCTGCCCCCTTGTTACTTTAAGTTAAATAAAACAATCTTTACACATCATCGGTACAAGAAAATTGTTAATCACTTGTTGTTTCAACTTAATACTCCAAGTTAAAACAATAAAATATTGATCATCCTCAATATAATGCACTTTCCTTAGTTAATTGAACAAACATATATTTGTTCATTATTGTAACTCACTGTTTTGAGTTTAAATAACTTAATATGCAATATAAAACTTTCCATTTCAAGTTTAGATAATTTAAATTCTAAATTTGTTTCAACTAATATGATTATGACAGAACACATCAAATGCTAGCATTTATCCAAAATTGTATTTATTAGACTCAAGTTCAATCAACACATACAAATTATGACAAATTTCTTAAATAGTCAAACCAATGGATAGCTATGAGTTCTAAATTTTAAGACTCAGAAAGCCGAGTTCAAAATTCAAAACTTGTAAGAGCTCTTTGTGTTAAAGAGAAGTAGTTAGTGAAGATAACTAAATGAGGGTGTCACTTTTAACAGTGAAGGAGTAACTGGACCTGTTTTTAAGATTTTAAAAACAATAATGACAACACTGTACTGTAGTCTAATGCTGAAGTGCAGCTGTTTTTTTGTGCTTGGTGGCTGACGACAAAATTCAGAGAGAGCTATGGAGCTCTGCCGGTCCCCAACTCCCCCCGGTCCTCTCCACCAGAGAGCCCCAAGTCAGGCCAGGCAGGGCGTCACCTCCCCATCTCTGAGCTCGCTAGTCACCGCAGAAGATCTTCCGTGCTGCCGACCCGCGAGAGCACGAGGCCATGCACGCTCCTGCTCCGAGCTCCGCTGGTCACCATGGAGGATCATACGAGCTGCCGACCCATTGAAGCGCCCGAGTCCCGGCCTTGAGTGCTGTGGTTCAGGCGGACGAGGTCGTGGCTCCTGAAGGCCGGATCCCGACCCCCAGCAGACGAGCGGACCGGGACGGGTCTGAGATGGAGGGTGTAAACTATTTTTTAAAGGATTTTATGTATTTTTAAAAAATAATTTTTTTTGTTTTGTTTTTTATCAGTGAAGATTAAAAAATAAACGATGCCGGCTTTATCGTGAAATCCTGTTTTCACTTTAATGACTTTATTAAATAATCTGTTAAAGTTAATTCAGCTGAAAGAATCATTAGAAAAAAAAAACATTTTTGGATCACTCAGGAATATTTCCCTCAAATATGTTTAAAGAAGTTCAACTTTATTCTAGCCCACAGATGTACAAATCATAAAACAAGAATTAAACTTTAAAGCAAAGCTAAAATAAAATAATCTGTGAACAAGAAACAAAACCACATATCTAAATTCAACAATAAAAGTAGACACAATGGCCCTCATGCACGAACCGTTCGTACGCACAGATTTGTTCTTAAACTGTGCGTACGAGTGATTTAGGATCATTTGTGGCATTCAACAATGTTTTCGTATCCTACGATTTTTTTCAGATACGAACAAAATTTACGAGTGGTCCGGACCTGTCGTATATTTTAGGAGCGTCAGTCTGCTGTCATCCAGACGGAATTTCTCCACTAATAACTTCATATTTCGTTATTTAGAAAATATTTAGAGTTTAAAAAAGTCACGCACCACAATTGTTTTTGACAATAGGTTCTGTTTGAAGTCGAATTATAATTTTAAATGTAATAATGACTAACGGATTAAAGTATTTAAATTAAAATCAATTTGTTATCAATGCCGTTTTCTAACACTACAATATTAATATGAAGATCTCAAACTGAAACCAACTTAAATTATGAATTAATTTAAGTTTAATTTGTCTCGGTAACGCAGACTTTACCTTGACCTCCTCCTGTTGCAATGATAGAAGTCAGATAGCTCAGTGAGATGAGCGTTGCGTCGCAGTACCGAACCTTATGGGTTCAATTCCCACATGGGACAACGTTTTTTTTCTCTCCTTTTAATTCATTGCAGATTTAAAAAACACAAGAAAACTATTTACAATACAACAAGAAATGAAGCATAAAGTCTTTTTAATCTGGAATGAATAAATAATCTAAAGAAAGAAGGAAAAAAAATAGTCATACCTTGTGGGAATCGAACCCACGAGGTCTCGATAAGCGGTGCAATGTTACCCAGTGAGCCACCAGGACGCGTGTATGTTTTAAGGTCCACATTTATTATAAACAAACATTCTTTGGCTTTAGTTGGTCATTTACTCCCATGAGTGACGCTGCTAATAAGGACAGATTTTCTTTTCTTGACCTCAGAGAGCAGAACTTCAATCTCCGCACCTGTACAGTTCTTCTTTTTACTTTTCGCTGTCATTTTATGAACGAACACGTTTTGCCTCTGAGGCAGGAAACGTAGCCTTATATGGTGTTTTGAGGGGTGGGAATTATGTAAATAACCTCTCCGCGTGCACGCGCAGGTGAATAGAACAGGTGGGATTCATCATATTTACGCAGCTCATTTACACACTTTTCCTGAGGGTAGAAGAGTTTGTTGAATCTGACGTGGCATGTTCGAACGAACGCTTCGTACGAACAAAAGTAAGAGAAATTTAGGATAAAAATACGAACATGTTCGTGCATGAGGCCCAATGAGTGCAAATACATCAAATGATGAAGAAAAATATAAAAAATTTAAATATAGTAGAATCTGCTTCATCAGAAATTTAATGGTGAACTAAAGTTCATTAAAAGTTCATTAACAAGATTTATATACTGTATATATACGCGGCGGGAGTGGTGGCGCAGAGGTTAAGAAGGTGCGCTTATGATCGGAAGGTCGCCGGTTCAAGCCCCGGTACCGACAACATCAAAGATGTGGGTAGGATAAGTGAAGCAGTCACACTTGTCTCCACCCTCATCTGCCCCACTTTGGGCCCTTGAGCAAGGCCCTTAACCCACACCGTCTGCTCCCCCGGGAACCCTAGATATCAGCTCTCTGCTCTACACAGAGGGCTGTGGTTGCTCGGTGGTCTGTGGTTGCGTCAGGAAGGGCATCCGGCGTAAAAACTGCCAAATCTTTGTGCGACCAGTTCGCTGTGGCGACCCCTAACGCAGGGAAAAAAGCCGAAAGAAGAAGAAAAAAATAATAATATATATATACTGTATATATACGCACATATATATATATATATATATATATATATATACATACACAGTATGTTTAATTCGATCATTTTAATGATCTGTTTTCTTTTCAACTTTTTTCTTTTTAATTTACCAGAAACTTCTAAATTAATTCTCACCCTGTACTGAAACCTGTTTCATCATCTCACCACCACCAGCTGGTGAGGCGCGTGACGTCAGTTTGAACCCTGCCCACTGGAACCGGTACTGGAAGCATAATGGAAACACAACGTGCACCCTACCGAGCCGAACCGTGTTGTAACGGTACCAAAAGTACTAATGGAAAAGGGGCATTTTCTCCAAAAAGAAAAAAGAAAAACGTCAACTTTCATGAAACATATTTTATTTAAAGTAAATAAGAGAAATTATTGTCATTCCATGTGTGTTTACATCTCAAAACTGTTTAAAGCATACAAAAAATTAATATATTTATGATTCAAGCACAAACACTTGAAACTGACTCATGAGTTTGGGCGGGGACTACAAGTTAAATGGAGACGCCCATCTCTCATGTTATACCCACAAAGATATGGATGAGATGAAAAAGTAGCAGAAATAAATACAGTTCAAACTTAAAACAAAGTCCTGAGCTCACCAAGAAGACAATGTTCGTGTTCTGGTAAAGAGCTCGTGCCACACAGATTCTCTGCCTCTGACCTCCGCTCAGGTTGATGCCCTGAAACAAAATCACAGCAGGAAACACCAGCTCAGCGTCAGAACATGAAGAACACTAACTAACTGAGTAAAAGATAACAGTAGGTTGTGGGATGTTTTCATACCCTCTCTCCGATCTCAGTTTGATCTCCGTACGGCAGCAGGTCGATGTCCGGTTGAAGAGAGCACGCATCAATCACCACTTTGTACCTGGACAACAACACAACACCGCCTGATGGATTTAATGTCAAGAGCTGCTTAAAATGAATACAATTTAAAAAAAAAAGCTGAAACAACATGAATGTGAATTAAGTTTTGTAACCTTGTAAAATAAAATGGTGGAGAATTTCTGCTTTAAAAAAGAAAAAAGTTTTTTATTTGTAAGAAAATACTACACAAGTTTACAATTATTATTTGTTAAGGTCTGTTTACAGATACAAAAAAATAAAACCACGTGTATAACTCTGACTGTGAGTTTCAACTTGCAAGTAGTTTATACGATGTTTATTCCTCTCAGCTGATTGGTCAATGTCCTGTCAATCACAGGTTTAATCCAATCAGAGAACAGATGCTTGGGCTGTCAGGGTGGAGCTGTACTGAGCTGCAGGTCATGGAAGAGTGGTGCATGTTGAAGATGGAGGACGGCACCAGCACTACAGTTGCATTCGGGCCTAAAACAATCCATTCCAGCCTGAACCCGTATCATTTTTATCTGAACCAGTGCATTAATTAAAATTATAGGCCTGAACCCGAAAAAAAACAACAAAAAAAAACATTTTTTTATTTTATTATGTTTTTGCTACTTTTGCAAGCAAATCAGTTCGACATGATTTAAAAACATATTTCAAAGAAAGGAAGATTTCTTGTTTATTAACAAGAGTCAGTGGATTATTATAGTTATTCTAATATTATTATAGTTATTAATAGTCAGCGGATGTGCGCGGCTGATGATCCAGTTGTCCATCTGTAACAACCCGCCCCCAAAACTAAGGTAAAAGGGCGATTAATTACATAAAACGCTAATTAAATCATGGGCAGTGCCGGGAGCTGACAATGCCAAAAGCATACTGGTTGAGGTGTAGGAATATAACCAAGTACAGTAAACTGATAATAATTTACCCTCACAGGCAAAAAGCTCTCATAAATAAACTAATAATAGACTGGAGATGAAGGATAACATTTAAGGCAGTTAACACAATTTAATCAAGCCATCAAACCCCACTTGTGATACCATATCAACACATGAAATGCCATAAACTCCATAAATAAATAAAAAACAAGCTGATCAAACTTTCAGTCCAACTATCCTCTTTGCAGGAAAGTTCGTTTTGAAGGAGGAAGAGGGAAACGCCCACTTAATCTAGGCGTCGGCGCACCGAAATAAAAATAAACCATCTCACCAGATCTCAATGTCTACTTTTACGTCCTTCCCTGCAGTCCTGGGAAAGAAAAATTAATAATCCACTGGAATGTGTGCCCATACTTCACTCTTATTTTACAACTTCATGGGCAGCAAATACTTCCTTTGAGTCTTGACCTTTGTGCACACAGATATCTTCATCTTTTTTAAATCTTTTGATATCATAAACCGTAGACAAGTTTTATGTTCAAGAACATTATTCTGAAACTGTTCCTCTATTTTTAAAAGCAGTTTTCTTAAACTGGTGACCCTTTGACCATCTTTACTACTTAGATTCAGCCTCCTGAAAAAATGCTCTTTTTAGTCCTTTAACCCGCCTGATGGTTATTGATTTAATAAATTAATAGCCCCCTGTTTCTTATTCGCACCAATTACTTTCGTAGCATTTTGTTGCTCATGCTAACGGTGTACCACGTCGCTCCTGTTAAATTTAAAATCACTTTCCTTTTCTAAAAACTGTACAATTTATTTAAATTTGTTTACATTCACTTCAACACTTGCTCTTCTCAAGGGCGGACGTCTCCTCTCGGTCTCCGCTTTGCTTTTGCTTTGTCTTGTCTGTGAAACTGTCAGAGAGCCTCTCTTCTACAAAATCTTCCGAATCATAACTATGGACTTCAATTTGGTCAGTTGGTCCCTCAACACAACTGATAACATTTCTTTAAAGAGAAGACAGGCTGTAGGCGAGCCGATTTTCCCTGTTGGCATGCACACAGCTGGATATCTCATCGACTTGGAAGACGATGACGTGTCTATCTCTGCTGTCATCTGTGGATTTTAAGGATGCATATTTAATTGGATTTATGATAACTGGTTCCTGCTTTTTGGATTCGGCTGGTTCCTGGTCTATCAACACACAAGGAAGACGTCGGTGCAAATCTGGACCTGGTCAGGCTGCCTGCCTTACATGATGGCTTGGTTCATGTCTTGAGAATCCAGACTTTTGGCTGAATGGATTAGATCTCGGGGATTCTCTCAGGCACGTTCCATTGGTATGGTCATTTTAATTTGGACATTTCGGAAGCGAGTGGACCGACACAGACTGAAGGTAGATGCCATTAAAGTTCTGCCTGTCCCCAAAACAATCGTGTTTATCTGAAATTTGGCTCACTGACTGACCTTGACAGAACGTCTTATCTCAACACGCCTGTAGAAGTTTTGTAAACCTGATGCTCTCACCCTCTCAACCCTTCTACTGAAGAAGTCCACAGACTTTTCAGAGGAGCCCAGCTGAATAAACATTCTGTCATCATTTCAGGACTCTGGATTCACCTCTGGCCATCCTCGGCATGAGGATGGCCAATGAATGTTCCATTGTAAAATATGAATTTATTGAGCTGAGCAACTTTTTTTGGCATTCAGTTTAAGAAACTTGTGAATTGAGCAACCACATATCCTGACACTTTCTCAGTAGTGGATTGGCTCTGGGTTTGTGTGGGCTCGGGTCACAGATGCTTCCAGGAAGGTGAATGGTTCTAGGGTCCTGGTATGCAAGAATCACAAGCCCCTGTGTGAGAATATGCACCTCTTCAGCCACACCTTCCTCAGACTAGAGAACTTGTGACCTAGANAACTCATGTTCGTGCTGCTGTTTATTCCCACTATATTAGGCTTAGTGTATTACTAGTTGATGTTTTTCTTAGTTAGTTCTAGATGTTATTACTGTTTTTCTCTTTCATTTGTTGTTGGATGTAACTGGGACCTCGTGTACATAATCTCGTTTTCATCACATGTACCACATGCGGTGCAAATGACAATAAAGACTCTCTGACTCTGACTCTGACTCTAAATACGTCGCGGTCCAGTTACAGCTCAGCGTCACTTCAGACATCCTCGTCTGCCTTTGGAGGGCGGAGTTAATGTAAGCAGATCTTTGAAGGGCGTGCCACGAGATCTCATTATCATAAACCGGTCGTTCAAAACGAAAGTTAAAAATGGCAGAATTAAAAAGGGTATAATTGATTATCTAAGAATTATTTTGTGTATTAAATTGAATGAACACTGTCTGGTAACCCCAAAGACATACCATAAAAATTTTAAAAACCTATCTGTGGTCCCCTTTAAAGTTCTGGCAAGAATAAGTAAGAGAAAGTTTAGGAGGAGTAAGATGGAGGATATAAAGGAAGTGAGAGTAAGGGAGTAATCTTGGGAAAATGTGTTGCAAACCAGAGATCGCACACTTTCCGGCAGACGCCCGCTAGCTGTTTGTACACTTGGAAAAACATCTGACGACTCGTTACCTTCAAAGATGATCAGTCTCCTCGGGTCCAGTTGTCCGTTTTTACCGTTTCAGTATCTCCGGACGTCCGCGTTAATCAGACCAAAATAGCGGCATTTCCTGGTTGGTTTTCAGAATAAGAGTATTCCTTGAGAGGAAAGTTCATTCAAGTTGGAGCTTTAAAGCTTGAAGCAAACTTATTATAACTAGCACGTTATAAGTCTTTAACTGATGACGTGGTCATTAGCATTTTGACTGACATTCATCCAGTTCTTAGGAGAAACATCATAGTTCAACTCCTCCATTAGACTGAATAAGAAGCAGGAAGTGGAACTTTTAAAGGTGATTTAACCTAGAAACTTAGTCCTTCCCGATTGGCCAGTGGTCCAGGAAGGGGGCGTGAGAGTGACATCAAGACGTTCAGAGGAAGAGGTCAAAAGGTTAGTTTATGTCAGAAGGATAAAGTATTAGTTTTAGGCGCCAGCATTTTATGATAACGCTGATTAAAAACTGTCTTAACACTTAAAACAAAACACCGTTGACCTGTCACTTTGATTAAACAATGTCATTACAGTATCAACATTTGAAACCTGATAATAACAAAACCAGAGATTATCTTCTGATTATTAATTAGGACAAAAATAAAGAGTTTCTTGTTGGGTGATTAGTGTCCTGAATTAAAACCAAATGAGATAAACAGTATCACTGTTCTTTACTGCAGGTTCCAGAGAAAAAGTGCAACCTTACACATTTATATTAAGAGGATGTTCAGCTTGAATTAAACAGATTGAAATAAACAGAGTCTTTGAATATCAAACATGGAACACAATAATGCTCAACTAACACAAGGTTATTCATTTGATATATTTGAATTAACACAAATTAAAAGAAGTCTCTTATTGATTTAAATTTGTATCTTGATTCAAATTAATGTAATAAAGGTGATTTAACCTAGAAATCCTGTCTCCCGTCTCTGATCCCTATCATCACTAATATCATCCACTCCTCCCTAACCTCTGGCATTGTTCCCACAGCCTTCAAATCTGCTGCCATCACCCCCATCATCAAGAAACCAGGTCTTGACTTCACCAACTTCAGTAATCTTCGTCCGATCTCCAATCTGCCCTTCATCTCCAAGATCCTTGAAAAAACTGTTGCTAGTCAACTTCACTCTCACCTGTCCAACAACAACATTTATGAAGAGTTTCAATCTGGATTTCGCCCCCACCATAGCACCGAAACAGCTCTAGTAAAAATTACTAACGACCTCCTTCTTGCTGCTGACTCTGGTCTTCTGTCCATCCTCATTCTTCTTGATCTAAGTTCTGCCTTCGACACCATCTGTCATTCTATCCTCCTCAACAGACTAACCTCCATTGGCATCTCAGGTACCCCGTTAGACTGGTTCACCTCCTATCTCTCTGACCGCACTCAATTCATTCAGCTTAAATCCTTCCGTTCCCAGTCTTCCCCTGTCTCCACGGGTGTCCCCCAAGGCTCTGTCCTCGGACCCCTCCTCTTCATCATTTACCTCCTTCCTCTAGGTCACATCTTCCGCAAATACGGCGTCCATTTCCACTGTTATGCTGATGACACACAGCTCTACTTGTCATCAAAACCTAACTCCACCCACCCACCCTCCATCCTCACCGACTGTCTCATTGAGCTAAATCACTGGTTTTCTAACAATTTCCTTCAACTAAACAGTAACAAAACAGAAATCATTCTTGTTGGTACCAAAAACTCTATTTCAAAATCAGAACATCTTCTCGTCCCCCTTAACAACTCTCTGCTATCCCCCTCCCCTCAGGTCAAGAGCCTCGGTGTCATCCTCGACACCACTCTCTCCTTCACTTCACACATCAACAATATTACTCGGTCTGCCTATTTCCACCTCCGTAATATTAACCGTCTCCGTCCTTCTCTCACACCCCGCTCCACAGCCATCCTGGTGCACAGCCTTGTGACTTCCCGTATTGACTACTGCAACTCCCTTCTCTACGGCCTCCCCAACAAATCTCTCCACAAGTTACAGATGGTCCAGAACTCAGCTGCCCGTGTCATCACTCAAACCTCCTACTATAACCACATCACTCCTGTCCTGCAGCAGCTCCACTGGCTCCCGGTTAAATCACGCATCATCTTCAAAATTCTACTTCTCACGTTCAAAGCCATCCACAATCTTGCCCCTCCTTATCTATCTGACCTCCTGCAAATCTCCATCCCATCACGCTCTCTCAGATCCTCCTCTTCACTACATCTCCATGTACCCTCTGCCCACCTCTCCACCATGGGGAGCAGGGCCTTCACCTGCTCTGCCCCTCACCTCTGGAACGCCCTACCGCCAGACCTTCGCAACACCACCTCCCTTTCTCTGTTCAAGACAGCCCTGAAAACACATCTCTTTAGACTAGCTTATCATTAACTTTACTAAATGTGTTTTTATTATTTTGCATTTTATAATATTCATGTATTTTTATATTTCAATTTGTCACTGATAATGTTTGCACTGTATTGGTTTATTGGTTTGTTAAGTGTCCTTGGGTGTCCTGAAAGGCGCTTTTAAATAAAATGATGATTATTATTATTATTATTATTATAAATAGTGTCCACTCTTCCCTTGAAGAGCTCAAAGAAAAGTGTACCACTTAAGGGTTTCCAGAGACATGAAGGTGTATTACTACAATCTCAGAGACCAGGGTCTGGTCCACTACACCTGGACAAAAACGTTTGCTTCTTCTATCATACTCCATGTGCTTTGAATTACCATCAATAGCTGTTCAACAGGACATCGCTCTAAAATGACCAGACTATCTCTTTAACACTTCTGCTACATGCTCTCATTCAGACCACACACGGGGAGTTAGTAAGATCCCTAACATTTAAAATGACTACTTTTTTGTGCACTCTACATGATCCATTGGCGTTTAGATGTTAATCGTCCCTGTTTCTGTCACATGGAAACTATTTTTTTGTTTGTCAACCACTTCTTTAAATGCACTCTTTCCTCTGCGGGACATTCAGTCTGAGACGTGCAGCCTGCTGAAGTGTGTAGACGTCCTCCCTCTTTCTTTCTCCAAACACCATTTGAAAAAGATTTTCTCCGAGTCTTTTCTTGGCCACAGATCAAGAGAACATTATTCCTCTGCTTTATTTATTTATATATTGTGGTGGTAATGTGTGTGAATGGATGTGTGCAAGTGAGATGAAGCTGTGTGTGTGTGTAGAGAACCCACAAAAATATTTCAATTTCTTCAGAATATTAAATAAACATGCAGCAGCTTCAGTGAAGCTCTGACTGCCAGTGAGGTTTTTGACTTGGATGGGTGACGGAGCTATAGGGGAGGAGGGAAGCGGGGAGTGTTGTGGCCGTGGCTCTGGGGGGGTGGAGGCAGCTCATGGTCAGGGCCCCCACCGGACACACTGGCGCCTCGCGCTGGAGGACTTCTGAACCACCACACTCCTCCACCAAAATCCCTGCCAACCCCGGCTCTCTGCTCCCGCTTCCAACCCAAATCACTTACTTCTTTTTGTGCATTTTGTCCCCCCCCCCCGCCTCTCTTCTCCTCCCTCCCTCCCTGGGTAACATTTCATTCTTCAGTTTCCTCACTCACTTGATCCAGATCCAGAATCATTTGCTATTTGGCTGCACTCCTTGTCCTGCTTACCATAGGCCTGCTAGGGTCAGGGCTATGTTTTTGTCACCTCTTCTCCTGTGGATTTTGTGTTTTTGTCCCTCCATCACCTCCTCCTTCCACTTTATGTCTCCTCACTTCAACTTTTCCAAGGAAGTATTTAGTGGTTTGAGCTGAAATACAACAAAAATGGCAAACAAAATTGATTTGAGATGTGCGTTAGATGGAAGACAATCAACATTTTCAAAAGAAAAGAACACTAATGGTTCTCTGAGTATCTGTGAGGCTTTAATAGGCCACCAATTTCCTCAGTGGTTTTCTCCATGGATCTATCCCGAAGAGATTAAGGCAGAACATGATATGTAATGTCTTC
>JBBPBX010055396.1:0-23116 GCA_038048925.1 Garcialebias charrua | reverse complement strand
AATCCTTGATTCAGATTCAGATTCAGTTTATTATTGCCATTGTCAATGAACAGGATTCACAGACTAGGAATTTGCTTCGGCATAACGGTGCATAAAATATAGAAACATAAAACATAAAAAACATAAACCATTAAACATCAATACAATATTCAGTGAACAAAACCTACTAAAAAACAGCGCAATTAGAGTGGTGCAATCAAAATACAGTGATACAGTGATTCCCAATCAAAATACAAAATACAGCGACCAAGGCAAGTTATGGGGTAACATGGTTATGAGTGTTCAAAAGTCTGACAGCAGAGGGGAAGAAACTGTTTTTATGGCGGGAGGTTCTGGCCCCAAGTGGAGGAGTTTAAGTATCTCGGGATCTTGTTCACGAATGAGGGAAAACTGGAGCGTGAGATCGATAGGCGGATAGGTGCAGCGTCCGCAGTGAAGCGGGCGCTGTACCGGTCTGTCGTGGTGAAGAGAGAGCTGAGTCAAAAGGCAAAGCTCTCAATTTACCGATCGATCTACGTTCCCACCCTCATCTATGGTCATGAGCTTTGGGTTATGACCGAAAGAACAAGATCTCGGATACAAGCGGCTGAAATGAGTTTTCTCCGCAGGGTGGCTGGACTCTCCCTTAGAGATAGGGTGAGAAGCTCAGTCATCCGGGAGGGACTCGGAGTAGAGCCGCTGCTTCTCCACATCGAGAGGAGCCAGTTGAGGTGGCTCGGGCATCTGGTTAGGATGCCTCCTGGACGCCTCCCTGGTGAGGTGTTCCGGGCACGTCCCACCGGGAGGAGACCCAGAGGAAGACCCAGGACGCGCTGGAGGGACTATGTTTCTCGGCTGGCCTGGGAACGCCTTGGGATTCCCCCGGAGGAACTGCTCCAAGTGGCTGGGGAGAGGGAAGTCTGGGCCTCCCTACTTAGGCTGCTACCCCCGCGACCCAACCCCGGATAAGCGGAAGAAGATGGATGGATGGATGGATGGGTTCTGGTCCCAATTGACCGAAGCCTCCTGCCTGAGGGGAGTCATTCGAACAGACCGTATGCAGGGTGAGAAGGGTCAGCTGTGATCCGACCTGCTCGCCTCACAGTCATGGAGACGTACAGGTCATGGAGAGATGGGAGACTACAGCCGATTACCTTCTCAGCAGAGCGCACGATGCACTGCAGTCTGTGTCTGTCCCTGACAGTGGCCCCGGCATACCACACTGTGATGGACACGCTGAGGATGGACTCGATGATGGCCGTGTAGAACTGCACCATCAGCTTGGCCGGCAGCTTGGCCTTCCTCCGCTGTCGCAGGAAGTACATCCTCTTGTTATGAATTAAAATGTCTTTTATTCTTCGTGTTTTTATTCTCCAAAAGGGGTTTTCAAACAATGTTAAAATGACCAGTCTCTCTCTCTTGTTCTACATGTTTGCTCAGCCAGGGAGTGTCAGAACAGCCCTAATCTATGTGTGTCTTTGGTGTGGTTTGGTGTCCAGTTGCACTGATTGGTCACTTGGTGGTCTACTAGTGTGTGTGTGATTTGTGGGTGCTCAGCATTGCTGTATATTTAGTTTTGGAAACCAGAGTAAGCTGAAACCCCCTGAGGCCTGGGTAAACCAGAACAGAAGCTTTCTGGCAGTGGGGTAGGACAAGAAAACAAAGCAAAACTGCTCTTATTGGTTAAGGCAGGAAACACCCTACAAGAAAACAAAGCAAAACTTCTCTTATTGGTTGAGAGCAGAAAACGCCCCACAGAAGAGTATAAAAGTATAAGTTTCCCTCTTCCAACAGACAACGCAGAAGCAGGCCACGAGGGACCAACCCATCAGGTTGTATGCTGTCTCCATTGAATGCGCATTCATGTTCTCTTTGTTCTCCTATCTTTCTTTCTTTCTCTCTCTGTCTTCTCATATGAGATCATATATATATATATATAGCTTATAAAATATAACAAATGTATTCTGTGACTTTTAACCTTATGATTAATTAAAGTGGGTTTGGAATTTCAAGTACCTCTGTCGTGTCTTTCACTCCAGCATTCGATCCAAAGAGAAACAAAAAACCAACTCGAGCGGAAAGTAAGGTTTAATCCGCAACAAATTGGAGGTCCCACCGAGATGTTTCTACAAGGACGATAAAGGGGGTGGAAGAGAGTCCAACATGCTGAAAACAGACCGGTCTACACAATAAGAGGTAAGCAGATTGCTTGTTTCAACAAAAACTCTGAAATTGGACATTTATAGGCAAAGTTTACTCAGGGTGTTTGGACTCCAGGGCTAATACGTGTGAAAAAAAGGAACGTTAAAATTAAAAGTAGAATTATAAGTTTCCAGCCAAGACTCCAGATTCCAGAGTAAAAACACGCAGTGGTCGCGCCACCAGTGGACCGACGGGTCAATCTGGTTGAGGGGGAGTGGGGTTTTAGAATAAATATTCTCCGTCACTCCTGTAACCCTAGACTGAGTTTACTGTAAGTCTCGTTAGGTTTTGTAGCTAACTATAAAACAGTGTCAATTAAATCTACTTATAATTTGATTTATGATAAGTAGAGGCGGAATCTGGTGAGGTGGTGTATTTGTATATTACCGTGCGTAAAATACGTTATAATACACTAGGAATAAAGGTATTGAAAAATCAAACCCACAAACAAATAAAATAAGTAAGAGATAATTTTAAAATAAAGAACAAAATAAAGGATAAAATAATATGATAAACTATTACTGTAGTAGAATATTTCGTCTATTTTCATTTTTGCATTTGGGCCAGGCGAGGGTTTAAAAAAAAAAGGGAGTTAAAACTGCATATTTCTTGGTGCATTTGTGTGTACAACTGGACCAGTGTTCTGTTTTTATTTTTTATTTATTTTTTATTTATTTTATAGACGTTTTAATAAGATATAACACCGCTGCGGACTGTTGCTCGTTGCTCTCAAAGCCTCTCAGCTTCTGTCCAGAGAGGAGCAAGAGCCGCGCGGCTTCTCTCGTCTTCTCCCTGGCTCCCCGTTCTGCTGTTACCTTTGAAGTTCTTTTTGTTGACTCAGGGCTCGGTTCTGTCCAGCCTTGTTGCGTGGAGCACGGGGAGCCCACGCGCTCAGAGCTCCACTGCGCAGCTACCTTTCTGAACTCCCGACCCACGGGGAGAGAAAAAAGAGAGGGGCAGATCTTCCCGGAGCTTTTGCTAAAAATCTGCTATAAATCATGAAATAACACATTTAGCATTATTTCGCTACAATATAAATAAACGATCCTGTATTATTTTTAAATAAACAAATAAATAATGGCGATGCAATTTGAAAACATGGTGAGTCATGGACTTTAAAGAATTCAAAAACAGAAGGAGGAAAATAATGTTTACCGTATTCTCCGGCGTATAAGTCACACCTTTTTGCCTACATTTCTAAGCCCTGCGACTTATAGGCCGGTGCGACTTATACGTCGATTTTTCCAATATTTTGGTCATAATTTGACTTTGGTCAAAAACTCCAAAAATGGTGCAGTACCAGTTTCGGCCGCTATGGGCGCTAAGAAACCCTTTACAGTACCTACACTGTTGACATCTGCCTGGTCCAAAAATGGTGCAGTGACACAGAAGATGAAGACTTCAATGGTTTTGAATAAATAAATAAAAACCATAAAATAAATACAGTATCTGTTTCTGTCATCATTTTAAACTGAGACACGTTTTTTACTGTAATGTCAGCTAATAAAAATATATTTTTATGTGTTTATCTTTAAAGATAAATGATGAAAGACACAAAATATACAAAAATTATGTTCATTTATTAATGAAAAGTTCAACTAAGACACATCAAACAAAATACTGTAGTTTTTATGTGATAATCTTGTCAAAAGTCCTTCCAAACAATTTGGCAGCCAGTCCAAAATAATGTTAATTTATTAATGAAAAGTTCAACTAAGACACATCAAACAAAATACTGTAGTTTTTATGTGATAATCTTGTCAAAAGTCCTTCCAAACAATTTGGCAGCCAGTCCATTTTGGGCAAAACACCAGTTCACGTGAGGTGCGACCTATAGGCCGGTGCGACTTATAGGCCGATGCGACTTATACGTTGATTTATCCATTTAATTGGGCATAATTAGGTTGGTGCGACTTATACTCCGGTGCGACTTATATGCCGACGAATACGGTACTGTATTTTTAGCCTGTATGACATATTTATGGATGGTTTTTTTCTTCTTAAACTTTTCACAAGCTATCTGAGGATTAAATATGAAACAAACATTGAGGTGCCAAGATTAGAATAAAGTTTTATTTAGATACAGCAGTTTAATAGAGTAACAAAAGTAGTCTTCACCTCCTCAGTACAGTAGTTGGTACTGGTGCCCTGAAACACAGAATAAACATTACATTAAAACAGTTTACACAACTCCATTATAACAGGATTAAATAATTTTCTACAGCGTGAATATGGGTGAAATGAAAAAATAGAACTTTAGCTCTGAACGGGGGTCTGGTTTTAACCAGGCTAGAAGGCCGCAGGACGTGTAACAGTTTTTTGAATAAACAAATAAAATATTTGCGGACAGTTCGAGACAAATTAATTAGGGCCGAATGAACCGTCACGGTTGGAAGGATTGATCAAAAAGGATTATGACATTCTATCTCAATAATTTTAGGTTATAACACTTAAACAAACGGGAAATTTGGAAATTGCAGTGGGACCTCCCGTTAGCATAGCATAGGCTGTCCAACAACGGACATTTTATAACTTTGTAACGGTAGACAGCTCACATCGGATTCGCTAACAAAGCGTACAGTGGCGCGTCGTGTAGATAAACAATATTGACTTTAAATAATCCAAATTTAGTTTTGTAGACAAATTTAGCAGCTAACAGCAAAGCTAACAAGCCATTAGGTTTGACGTGGTTCACGAGACGTCGTCGTCGTTCTTATAATTTGTGTATAGGACGTGGGGAGGTAGAACCGAACGTATCATACTTGCATTTTCTAATATAAGAAGCAGAGAGTGGATTACCAATTTGGAAGACGTACTTTTGTGAATAGCTCCAGTGAATGTACACGTCTTGTGAGCGTTGACCGGAAGCCGCAGGGTTGCCAGATCTCTAGACCGAAAGAAGCGATCAGCTCCTTCAAAACAAGCACAAATAAGCGACTTAATGTCCGCGAGAAGCAAAATAAAAACCCGCCACAAGCGGCTGATCAAATTTGAAAGCGACTCCAGGGGAAAACAAGCCCAATGCCGCTTGAAATAAGCGGACTTGGCAACTATGGGGACGCAAAAGACACAGTCGTTTCGTGTATAGCCTGAGCAGGGTTGCCAGGTGAGAAATGTAGGATTATTGTACACCCATCATAAACAAAATAAGTATGCTCGATAGTCACTCTATTGTTGTATACTGTAGCGTTTAACAGGCACTCACAGCTTTGTGGCGTCAGTACTGGGGGGAACCATAGACATTAATACATATTATTGTCTGGTGGCAAATAATGAGCTGTACAGAAAGTCTTCTGTCACATTTAGAAAAGCACGATTGGCTGGATATCGTACAGCTGGCAACACTGAGCCTGAGTATAATGGAGACCCCTGATGGACGAAAAAAGGTACTGCAGACAGGAGCGTAATAATTTCTAGAAAAGCCAAAAAACAGGTCGGAGTCACTTTTATTTGTAATTTAATTTAGTCATCCAGTTGGGTTATTCGTTCTGAAACATTTAATAAAAGTAAAAGGATGCAGTTGCAGATTTTAATAACTGTTTGGAGTCAGATGAATAAAAGAAGAGGACAGATTGGGGTTTGAAGAAAAATAAATAATGATATTGATAATAATGAATTCAATTTATAACGCACTTTTCATTAATAAAAATCTCAAAGTGCTGGAGAAGGAGTAGCCCTCACAATCAGGTCCTGAATAAATACACCTTTAATTTTAATCTATTGAGAACATAAATTGAATCTCAATTTATAATAAGTGGAGAATTGGATTTTAAAAATCGACTAAGGGGTGTCAAAGACCCGGCCCGAGGGCCGCATCCGGCCCGCCAGTGGGTTTTAGTTGGCCCGCAGATGAATCTGAATTATAAAAAAAAAAAAAAGAATAAACGCTATTTTCTTAAAAATCTGCAGTTCCTATGTTGTCCGCTATAGAGGCGCTGTGTTTTAGTGCAGCAGATAGCAAACGGAGGCTCTGCTCATCTTCCCTGTCTTCATGTGCGCAGCAAGCGTTCATCCTGATGTAAAACAGCACAAAAACAAGATTTCAGGGTTGTGAGGGAGTTTGAGAAACGATTTCAGGTCTTTAGAGGAATAGAATATATCTTTATTGACAGGGAACATGATTAAAATTACGCACACAAGATGGGCCGAGTGCACGAAGCCACAGTCGTGTCAGCACCGCCACAAAGGCAAACTCGAGACAGAATTAGCAGTTTTTCTCTCACCATCAGAGCTTCTGATGTGCTGTTGACATGTTGAAATCATTTATTTGCAATGTGATGTAGAATTGAAGGACAAATTTGCCTCTGTGGGCTTGGAAACATTTTACAAGTATCTCTTACTACTATCCTAAACTGACAGCACTGGCTGCAAAAATGTCCATGTTTGGGACTACCTACCTGTGAGCAAGTTTTCACTAACAAACATTAATAAAACAGCTACGCTCGAAGCTCAATTTATGGGTTCACAGTTGCTTCCTAGATGTGGAAAATGGATTTAAAATCCATTCATTTCTAAATTTTGATGCACTTTTAACATGCAGGAAAGGGTTTTAACATAACTTTTTTTTTGTATGTCCAGAAGCCCAGATTTAGCTTTTTTAGATTTCTCTAACTGGATTATTGAGCATGCATCAGGGTATTTAACAAAACAGTTTGTTGAATAAATGTTGTAAAACGTGCAATCACTGATCAGTTTTTTAATATGTAATGCACTTAAATGTTAAACTGAGTAAAAATGTAAAAGGACAATTAATTTAATGTTAATATCTTTATAATTTATTTATTCTTTGCACTAATACAAAGACAAAAAGTGGACTTTTGGAATGAGTATTCTGGTCTGACCCCCTTGAGATCAGATTAAGCTGTATGCGGCCCCCAGATCAAAATGAGTTTGACACCCCTGGATACCTGGAACAACAGGCCAAAATGAACGAGCCCATATTTTTACTTTGAATAAATGAGCCACTGAGCTTAATAATTTCAAATTGACAATTTAGGAGGGCATCTAGCGGTGCCGTTTAGACATGAAAATATACACGATACATAAATAAATCCAACAAGAAGGCAGATCTTAGAAGGCTCAAGGAATTTGCTAATTATCATAGACTGTATACTAGCAAGGGGGTCTTAGAAAACCGTACATTGTATGTTCTGAAATAAAAGTAGGCCACAGTATTTCTTGGTTTCAGGGTAAATTGATTATTTCAATTTTAGGTAAACTAATGTTTTGGATCTGTTGTGCAGATCAGATTAAAGATGCCTCTGTCGAAGGATCTATAATAAAGCTGGTTAACAGAAAATTAATTTGATCTTGGTCTCTTAATGATTTTTTAATATTTTTTTATTTTTAAATAAGCCTCATTGAACAGTGTTGGTGGAATGGCAAAAGTGAGTCTTATGAATCCCACCTCATCTTTACAGAACACATAATGGTAAATATGCATTAAGATAGGCCTCTGTCAAAACACATGCAGCATCTGACTTTTGAATCTCAGCTACTGTGGTTATTGATCAGATCGGATCAGATTTAATATGAAGGTGTGTCCAGAAACTGACTCACTGTGACTTCACTGGGAAAAACAACAACATGGCTGGACTCATATGCAACCTTGCTCAAAGAACTTTTGAGGGGCTTACGCAAGGAACGACTGAAAACAACAAAGGCACCAAAAGAACAAAAGACTGTCCACAGAAACTTTCAGCCGAGCAGAGGCAAAGACTTTCTCAAAGAACTGTCAAAACATGGTCATCAGACACAAATGGCCAGAACATACGGTCCGGATTTGGGGGGTCCTGACGAGAATCAGAACCCAGTGAACGTCTCACTGGGGGCTGGAACAAGAGAAAGCTGAACACGTTCTCCAAACAGACAAGAGAACAAATGGTCCTGAAGTCACTCATACCAGCAAAGGCTGCACCCATGTTGATCTGTGAGGATCTGTCATTGATCTTAGTATCCGGGATCAAAACTACAGTTGCCATGATAAATTACACATAGACACATTTAGGGCCTGCTAGCGCGGACCTCATGATTCTCAGTTATACTGTGCTCAGGTGGATCTGACGACTTGCTTCTTCTGGTTCCTGTAACTCTGTGGTGAAGCTTAAGGAAAGCAAGGGAAATGATCCTAGCTCCTGACCCTAAAACGAGTTAACTTTTATATTTTTGTTTTTGCAGGTTAAAATTTGTATCTCCACAAACATTCATACAAGGTTTTAATAAGAATGAAGAGAGGGCAGCAGTTATCCTTGGCGGAGTGCATGTTGGAAATCTGATGTGTCACAAGGGGTACATTTTTGTAAATGATTATAATTTTAAAGAAAATGAGATGATATCGTAGATTACAGTTAGCTATATGGTTGTGAAAACCAAATTAATGATGGCAATAGGCTGAGGTTTAGGAAACATCTGACACTAGTGCTCAGGTTAAAGGATGGTAAAATTAGACACAATTTCCAATTTAACAACCTAATAACTTTGGCGTGCAGACTGCAGACTTGAAACAAGGTGGAGTTTTGTTTCAAAAGGGGGTTAAGAGCTTGACAGATGTTTCTAAAAATAGAGAGGTTAAAATTGGTCCCTAGAAATAACTAATTAGAAAATAACTAGATTGTAAATGTTTCCTAGAAACAACTAGGTTGACAAATGTTCCTAGAAATAACTAATTAACTAAAAGATGGTAAATACATTTTAGTATACAAAGAATAATAAGGATAACTGATAAATTGGCGTTATAAACAAAGTTCACTTGCGTTGATATTGAGGCGGCATCGGTCTTGAACGTTTTATTTTCTTTAATCATGTCATGGAGGAAGGAGTATTGATGCAAGCATATTTCAAATGAGCAATTAACAACACTGTTTTTTTTTCCTCTGTGAAATGTGTGTGAAGCAGGATGGGGGACGCCCCTTGGAAATGTTTCCTGGCCTGCAGGCTCAAACCACTCAAACCTGAAGTGGACCTGATCAGAGGATGTTTAGAAATATGATGGTTCTATAGATTTATAGCAATTGACTTGACTAGACGACATGTGACTTATTGACTCAGGAAGAAGGTGTATAGAACCACAGGTGTACAATGTTTTGTGAATTATGCTCTGCCGCCGCTTGCTATGTTATTTTTTTCTGCTATAAGCTGAGTGAAAAGGTACAGTATTTTTATAAGTATGAACCGCCTCAAAAACTACTAGTATGAACCGCCTCAAAACTACTCATAATTAACCCTAATGAAGATTAAGTCTCTTCCAAACCCTACTAACATGCATGATTCATTATTTGTACTACTGATTTATAATTTATTGGGTGTTGTTTGCTGTGGCACATTCTGTTTATGATAGGTGGTTCCTGGAAATGCTCCAGCTGAGGGGGTAAGGATGGAACTCTATTTTTGTTTTATTGCACATTTCCGGGTACAAATTTTAATATAACATTGGAGAAATTGGCTTACGTTTTAGAATCTGACTTATCAGCACCATTGTGAGTGGGTTTATGGATAGACAATAGAGAGTAATTTAACTCACATGGATTTACCCATGTTTGGGCCTTCTCTTAGATGAGTGAATTGGGTTAAACCAAGAAGGCCCTGTTGTAGTCTAACGAGTCGAAAGTTTGTGGTTTAGATTTTCTCAACAGATTTTACAGGAGGCAAGACCAGACAGCCCTGGCCAAGTACGGACCCGTGTGGGGTCGCTGAACGCACACCACAGGCAGTGCGTGTCAATGCCAGTGGATCCACACGGTTCAGTGTGCTCCAGCCCGTGAACCAGGAAGGAGCTAAAGGATTGGGCCGGACGACAAGAAGAGGTCGCATTCGAACTCTCATGCCTTGGTAGACCAAAGTAGAGAGTCAGAGTCAGAGTCAGAGAGTCTGTATTGTCATTTGCACCGCATGTGGTACATGAGATGAAAACGAGATTATGTACACGAGGTCCCAGTTACATCCAACAACAAATGAAAGAGAAAAACAGTAATAACATCTAGAACTAACTAAGAAAAACATCAACTAGTAATACACAGCAGCACGAACATGAGTTTGTATGAGCAGATGGTCACAGATGAACACAGATGAATACAGCAACAAGAAAACAGATCAGCATCAGTATGATGTGATATTTTGCAGTGTTTATTTTTATTTATTCATGAGTCTAACAGCCTCAGGGTAGAAGCTGTTCCTCAGTCTAGTGGTTCTACACTTGATGCTCCTCAACCTCCGTCCTGAGGGGAGTGGGGCAAAGAGTGAGTGTGCTGGGTGAGTGAGGTCTTTCATGATGCAGGTGGCTCTTTTCCTGCATCTGGAGGTGTAAATGTCTGTGATGGTGGGGAGACTGACTCCAACAGACTTCTGTGCAGCCTTCACCACTCTCTGCAGAGCTTTCCTCTCTTCAACTGTGCAGCCTCCATGCCACACGTTGATGCTGGAGCACAGGATGCTCTCCACTGCACACCTGTAGAAGGAGGTGAGGACTGGGCTGCTCAGACCAGCTCGTCTCAGCCGTCTGAGGAAGTAGAGTCTCTGATGACCTTTCTTGATCAGGCTGGTGGTGTTGTTGCTCCAGCTGAGGTTATCATTCATGTGTACACCCAAGTATTTGTAACTGGAGACCACTTCCACTGCAGACCCACCTATTTTCAGTGGGGCATGGGTGTGTTTGTTCCTTCTGAAGTCCACAATCATCTCCTTTGTCTTCTTCACATTCATGTGAAGATTGTTCTCTTTGCACCAGCTCTCCAGGTGTTCCACCTCCTGTCTGTAGCTGGACTCATCATTGTTTGTAATGCATCCCACCACCGCTGTATCATCTGCAAACTTAACAATATGACAGCCTGGAAGTGTGGCTGTACAATCATATGTGAGCAGAGTGAACAGAAGGGGGCTCAGCACACATCCCTGAGGAGAGCCAGTGCTGAGGGTTATGGTGGAGGAGGAGAAGTTGTGGATCTTCACGGACTGTGGTCTATCTGTTAAGAAGTCTAGTATCCAGTTACAAATAGAGGGGCTTAGTCCAAGTGTAGATAGTTTGTCTATCAGAGTTTGGGGGATCATGGTGTTGAAGGCAGATGTGAAGTCCACAAAGAGCAGACGCACGTATGAGTCTTTCTGATCCAGGTGGGTGAGAGCAGTGTGGACCACGGAAGAAATGGCGTCCTCTGTTGATCGGTTCTCACGGTATGCGTATTGATGAGGGTCCTCATTGATGTTGACGGTTGCCTTGATGTGGGACATGACCAGTTTCTCAAAACATTTAGCGACTATCGGGGTGAGGGCCACCGGTCTATAGTCATTCAGACCAGTCACTGTGGAGCTCTTTGGGACTGGGATGATGGTCGCGGTCTTCAGGCAGGTGGGAACTAACTCCAGTGCAAGTGAGGTGGTGAAGATGTCAGCCAGCACCTCACAGAGCTGGTCCGCACATTCCTTCAGAACTTTCCCTGGGATGTTGTCTGGTCCGGTTGCTTTATGAGGATTAATCTTTCTGAGACTGCCTCTCACTTCTGCTGCGGACACCCTGAGATGCTCTTCATCTGGTGATGAGGTGAGTCTGGTGCTAGCAGGTCTGTTTGGATCATCAAAACGTGCATAAAACTTATTGAGGGCATCAGGCAGAGATGGGTCCCTGGGGCATTGTTTGTTTTTGCCTTTGTAATCTGTTATGCATTTAATACCCTTCCACATGCTCCGTGGGTCTTGTGAGGTGAACTGTCCCTCGATCCTCTGTGCATACGTGGCCTTGGCCTTCTTAATGCCATCCTTCAGTTCATTCCTGCTCTTTCTCAGTTCCACTTTATCTCCTGACTTGAATGCAGTGTCTCTGGCTGCTAGTAAGGCGTGAACTTCTTTATTTAACCAGGGTTTCCGGTTCGGGTAGGATTTCACATATTTTTTTATGGAAACATTCTCAGAGCATGTACTGATGTAACCCAGGACTGAGGAAGCGTACAGTTCCATGTCCACTGAACTTCCATCAGTGGCCGCTTCCCTGAAAACAGACCAGTTTGTCCTCTCAAAACAGTCTCTCAACAAGGGGGAACTATCTTGAGGCCAGATTGTTATTTGTCTTTGTTCCGGCTTGGACCGCCTGAGTGGAGGGAGTTCTCTTGGCGCCAGGATCAGAGACTCGTGGTCGGAAGATCCGAGCGCTGGGCGTGTCTTCGCCGTGTATGCCCCCTTTACATTTGTGAAGACTTGGTCGAGCGTTTTATCTCCTCTCGTAGCTGTGAAGACGTTCTTATTGAAGGCTGGGAGGGAGACTTGAAGATCAACGTGATTGACGTCCCCGCAAACAATGAAAAGCCCCTCAGGATATTTACACTGCAGCGAGGTGAGTAAGTCATGAATCTCTCCCTGGGCGTCATTAGCATTAGCATCAGGGGCTATGTAAATAACGCTGATTATGATCACTGAATAGTCACGTGGCATATAATGCGGCCGACACCTTACTGTGATCAACTCCACGGCAGCTGAACAAGCTCTTTTTATCACAGCACAGTTCGTGCACCAATCTTTGTGTACGTAAATACAAACACCGCCGCCTCGCGTTTTCCCCGTAGTCTCGGTGCACCGGTCCGTTCTGAAGAAGAGCCGGTCGTCCAGCTCGTAAACTGAGTCTGGAGTCTCCTCAGAAATCCACGTTTCAGTAAGACAAAGCACGGAGCATCTTCTCATCTCCTCCGACGTGGTCACCCTCAAACGAAGTAGATCCATCTTGTTGTCGAGCGAGCGCACGTTAGACAGAAAAAGAGCCGGCATCGGGGGTTTACCGGTTTTAGCGTCTGCCCGCATTCTCGTCATAATTCCTGCACGACAACCTCTCTTCTTTCCACGAGAACACCGCTTTCTTTTCTTTCCCCTGGAGCGCATCTGCTTCCAGAAGGACGTTCTTAGCAGGTCCAATCTTCCGAGCTCTGATTTGAGTTCGTTGCTGATTTCAGCTGTGCCCTGTGGTAAATCCGCTCCGATTCTTAACAGATCAGTTCGGCTGTAATTCACCCACAAAAAACGCGCAGAGTCAGGTACAAAAACACTATTAAAATTACTAAAAACTAGAGATGATCCGGGAACTCGTGAAGCTGCGGCTGCACTGAGCGCGGCCATCTTGGCTAAGTAGCCGAGTATAGTTGCGTGCGGACCCAGAAAGACTCTGTTTAATGGGGCCACTCGGTGCTGGAATATCCACACATAGAACAGACACCTAGAACGATAAAAACATTACATATTAGAGTTTCACATAACATGAAGAAAACTCTGGGACATAGGAGGACATTCCCGAGCAACGCCAGGGGAATGCCCCTGAGTACGTGTGGCACATTCAAAAAGTATATTAATGTTTCTGTGATGGTGATATAAATCTTGTGTTCTTTCTCTATTTTTGTGTGTTCAAGGGAGACAACTGCCTTGCTGCTGGAGGAGGAACTTGGGAACTTAAGGTTCATAATTCTGCAATATCCTAAGCGCTTACTATTATTATCGTTCATAGTTTGCATATATTTCCTTATATTCTACAATTTGCATATTAATAAATTCATTCAGGTCTGGACGACCCACTGGACGATTGGCTGATAAAGATCTTCGGTCCCTGGAAACAGGTGTTTGTATCTATAATGGTATCATTGGCTATTTTCTTAGGCATACTTATAACTTGCGGGTGCTGCTACGTGCATTGTTTAAGGTCTTTGACGGTTAGACTTATCACGTCCACCCTGGAAAAAAGGGATCCTGGAGTGATGCGACAACTGCTTTTGTTAAAAAATTATAACTTAGAGGATTTTGAAAAAACTGATTGAATATTGTGTATATGTGCGTTTAGTTGCGTTATTAGGTGTGTGATTTTATTTCTTTTGGGATGGACCTCAGGAATTGAGGTCCAAAGGGGGTTTGTTATGAAATAAAATATATTTTATTCTTCGTGTTTTTATTCTCCAAAAGGGGTTTTCAAACAATGTTAAAATGACCAGTCTCTCTCTCTTGTTCTACATGTTTGCTCAGCCAAGGAGTGTCAGAACAGCCCTAATCTATGTGTGTCTTTGGTGTGGTTTGGTGTCCAGTTGCACTGATTGGTCACTTGGTGGTCTACTAGTGTGTGTGTGATTTGTGGGTGCTCAGCATTGCTGTATATTTAGTTTTGGAAACCAGAGTAAGCTGAAACCCCCTGAGGCCTGGGTAAACCAGAACAGAAGCTTTCTGGCAGTGGGGTAGGACAAGAAAACAAAGCAAAACTGCTCTTATTGGTTAAGGCAGGAAACACCCTACAAGAAAACAAAGCAAAACTTCTCTTATTGGTTGAGAGCAGAAAACGCCCCACAGAAGAGTATAAAAGTATAAGTTTCCCTCCTCCAACAGACAACGCAGAAGCAGGCCACGAGGGAACAACCCATCAGGTTGTATGCTGTCTCCATTGAATGCGCATTCATGTTCTCTTTGTTCTCCTATCTTTCTTTCTTTCTTTCTTTCTTTCTTTCTTTCTTTCTTTCTTTCTTTCTTTCTCTCTCTGTCTTCTCATATGAGATCATATATATATATAGCTTATAAAATATAACAAATGTATTCTGTGACTTTTAACCTTATGATTAATTAAAGTGGGTTTGGAATTTCAAGTACCTCTGTCGTGTCTTTCACTCCAGCATTCGATCCAAAGAAAAACAAAAAACAAACTCGAGCGGAAAGTAAGGTTTAATCCGCAACACTCTGCTGATTCTTTTTGATTAGGGAGCTGATGGTTGGCTCCCACTTGAGGTCCTGGGTGATGGTGGTGCTGAGGAACCGGTAGCAGTACCCAATGATGATGGGGGTGTTGTTAAAGGTGATGGGGGCAGAGGGGCTCTGTCTTTCCTGAAGTCCACAATCATCTCCACTGTCTTTTGGGTGTTGAGCTCCAGGTTGTTGTTGCTGCACCAGGTCACCAGCCGACCCACCTCTCCAACCTCCACATTGGAACTATCCGTCACTCCTACAGCACAACTCACCACTGTCCTGCTATCCTCATACATGTCTTGTACCAGACTAACATTCTGCCACTCCAGATTTCCTCATGCAATAGCCTACCACACCTCCTCCATTGGCACTCTGTCATATGCTTTTTCTAAATCCACAAAGACACAATGGAGTTCTTTCTGACCCTCTCTGTACTTCTCCATCAGCATCCTCAAAGCAAAAATTACATCTCTGGTGCTCTTTCTTGGCACAAAACCCCACTTGTTGCTCACAGTCACCTATTGTCTGAGTCTAGCTTCCACAATTCTCTCCCAGATCTTAGTGGCGTGGAGCCAAGGGAGGCAGACGAGGCATTGCCTTCTCATCTGTCATCATGACAAGTAAAATACTAAATATGATAAGATAAAATACATTTGACCACTTGACTGTTCTACAATACTGTTTTATAAAACTGTTTTTTGAAAAATTTAAACACTTTAATGGTCAAAGTCGTGGAATTTACACATTGCTTTTATAAAAAAATGTGGGTGAGGCAGTGTAGTGCTGTGGCTCACCTCTGGTGGCACTGTGTCATTTACAATATATGAAGTAGGCGGTTGGCGCATGCCCTTTGTTTGTCTTTATATCTCCAATATACAGTACATGTTTGATTACACATGCTAAATATGCTGATGTTCCACAGTCTATCTAAAAGTTTGAATGAATGTGTGTGCAATATTTCTTCTTTCTAATTGGTCATAATTTTTTTTCTATTTTTCTATTTTCTATTTATATTCTTTATTCATTTCAAAGTTCAAATTTAAAACAACATAAAAAACTATTTACAATTCCATGTAAATAAAAACCAAACATTACATGAAATGAAAGGAAGCAGAAGAAGATTAAATCTTATTATGTCTGCCCCTTTTTTAAACAAAAATAATTCAAACAACAATAATCCACAAAAAATATTACACAATAAATAACTCATCATACTTTACCATTGATAATTTTTGAAACAAACAAATGTATTTAAGTTTTTCCGAAAAACCTAATTTTATTCATTTTTTAAAAATAAAGTCATTGTTTTTGCAACTTTCATATTGTTCTCTAAACCATTCCATAGACCTTTTCCATAAATTATAGTAGACCTACTCTTTAGACAAGTTCTATGTTGTGGCATAACAAAAATATCAGTACCCTTAAGATTGTAAGTACTCTGTCTTTTAACAAAAAAAAATTGAATATTTGAGGGTAATGTGAAGTTCTGTGCCTTGTATAATATTAAGAGTATATTGTAGTCAACCAGATCATAACATTTCAGTAATTTTAATTTACAAAACAAAACATTTGATGGATGGTAATAATTCTTTCTAGAGATTATCCTTATAGCTCTTTTCTGTAAAATAAAAATTGGCTTAGTTATAGTTTTGCATGTTGTACCCCAAACCTCAACACAATAAATTAAATTCGGGATTAGTATTGCATTGTACAACAAACACATTGCTTTATCATTTAATAGATCTTTAACTCTATTGTAAGAATTAAAGTGGAGGTCAATATTAATACTGACCTCTTTATCCTTAATTAATCTACTTATTCAGATTGAATAGTAATTTCACGGATTCTCTTCTTTTTCAGTTTATTCAATATTTCTGTGATCTTTATGATGGATAAATAAACAGAGCCATTAAGTGACAATGGACACGTTAACTTAGTTTGATATGTCAAAGAGACACTATCATTTATTTAAAATAAATCAACTAAATTAACACCATTACACTTGATTGACATGATTTCACTTTCTTTCAATTCAAATACGTCAGCACACTTAAATTCAACACAACAGACATAAATATTGGATGTTAACATATTTAGTCTGTGGGCTCTTTTAGCTTAAAAATATAGTTTCCAGCTTAGATAGAGAGGGGAAAGAGTAGGAGGAATAAGAGGTTGGAGAGATTAAGTTATTTATCTCGAGTGTAACCAGAGATGACACATTCCATCCGACTTCGGCTAAATCCCAGGTACGTTTGTAAACCGCTCTTTACCTTTTGACGATGCGTCTGATAAAGATATTGCCAGCCTCCCAGGTGCACGGAGTCCTTCCGGCCCTCGTACGTCTGAACTGGTCGTTTACTTCCAACGTCTCCTCGGATCCGCGTCAGCCGTCAGAAACATGTGGCAGCTTCTGGCTGACTTCAAGACGAGATGTTTCTCAAAGGAAGTTCATTAAGAACTTTGGAGCTTTTGCTCGGGGAACTGGATGGAGACGTCCATCAGTTCTAGCTGACAAGTTAGTCTTTGGCTCTTGACCAAGCTTGACCAGCTGCAAGGCAGAGAGCTTTCAGGTCTCCGTCCATTCAAACTCTTTGTCCATTCAAAGACTGAAGCGTTTCCGCACAGTTAGAACTTAAAAGCAGGAACACAGAGAGGAGTTCACTTGCTTTATCAAACCCAAGGTTACAAGCCAGCAGCAGAGAGAAATGTTTAGGAAAAAAGACAGATAACGCTGGAGCCCTGCTCATCAGACTGTCTCTGAGTTTCTAAACAAAACCGTCCGGTCTCTGTGACCCGAAGGCTTCACCTTTAAACACAGCAGTGAAGACAGTAATTAACACATTTCAGAATAACACAGCATAAAAGCACATATCATGAAAATGAGAAAAGTTATTCTTGATTACATTAGAATAAAATCAAGATATAGAAATAGTCTCTTTTAGTGACTATATGTCCTCAGATTATAACTAATGGAATAATTGTGTTAAATGTCCTGCTTTACTGAGAGGTCAGTAAAGGTCATCACTGGACAGTTCAAAAGTACACAGGTGTCTTAAAAGTGGACAAGGTCATGTCCACTACATCTCCCCCCTTTTGGAAGCCATCGCCAGTCGTTGGGGATGGGGTCCAACACGAAAGGAAACCTTGAACTGTCTCTGATCTTGAAGTAATCCGGCGAGTGGAAAAGAAAAAATCAAAAATTATAATCCCATAAAGTTTTTGGAACTTCCATACTGTTCGTAGGTAATCCCATTGCGGTAAGCTTTTAATCCCTCGGAAAACTGAGTCTGTTAACTCTTGGAAAACAAAGTCTGTGATCCTTTGGAAAACAAAGTCTTATAATCCACAGCGGTAATCCCACAGCAGTAAATCCACAACGATTAGTTTTGTTGATTGATCAGCAACAATTGTTTTCATAATCAGCATGTAGAGGGGATCCCTCGATTGACGCAGAGGAGGCGATCCTTGGATGAAGGTTGAAGACCAAGCGTTGGAGCTGCAGGTCCCCACATCGAAGGTTGTTGGCTGGTTGGTCTCCAGTCAGTGCCACTCTGGTTCTATGTGTCATGCAATTATGTGGTTTTAGGTGGGCTTATGATTGGGATTTTACATTAGGCCCTACCTATATGCACCTGGTATGTAAGCTATCATGGTTTAGATCAGCTATAATTACCAATTAAGGGGTGGATCAATTCTGTAAATTAGATATAGGGATCTATACCTATAGAATTTTGGAGGGCTTCTGTAACGAAGGCCTCTAATTCCAAACTATTCCTCCATTCATTACTTAGTTTAGGTTAAACTAAAGTAGAAAAATGAAATATAGTTTGATCTAAATGTCTGTTGTCTTTTAGACGAACGACGTAGGATTTGGTGTACCTAATAAATTTTGAAGTCTATGGCGAGACTCATCAAAATGAATAGATAATCTAGAATAGAAACGATCGAATCGGTTCAATTTAGAAATCGTGAGGCCAGTGTAGTTTATGGTACCTTGAGTAGCTTTAAACTACATTGACTCTTCAACGGTTGAGATTTAACAAAACGAACTGCATGTTGGCATAGTTAGATCCATCTTATGCATTAATCAATGTTAATACAAAACCTTTTTTGGCTGGGAGTGTCCAGAACCACAACAATATCTCAAATAATGACAACAGTAATGACTAAACAACAAGGAAACAACGTTTCACTGCTTCGACACACTCTTGTCGTCAGATTCCAAAGTGCAACACACAAGAAAACAGGTCTCAACTTTATGACCGAGGTCAACTTAAATCTTGTGGATTTAAATGGTTGTTAAGATTAGTTTTTGTTGTGGGTGTTGGACTTAGCGTTTCTAAGTTCAAGTTGGACAATGCGACTTATAGGGTGGGAAATATGGTAGTTTAAACCTGATTAGTTTATTTACTAACTTGTGTTTGGACGACCTTATTATCCCATGAAGTCGGTGAGTTTGTGAGATCTTTGTCTTTTGTGGAGTCATTGAACGCCTTGTAAGGTTTGATCTGATTTCGATGTACCCATTTAGCAATTGGCTCTTTGCGGCCTTTGCTGATTTTGATCTCGTAGACGACTGAGGACACTTTGTCTGTTATCAGATGAGGTCCAGTCCACCTGGGCATTAGTTTGCGGGCGAGAGTTCCGGTCCCGGACTCTCCTTTCCCGGTTGCTGGGGCGAACGTATAGTACCAGACTCTGTCTCCCACTTGGAGTTCATTGTGAGAGGCCTTCTGGTCATAGTACGCCTTGCGTCCTTCAGCGGACCTTTCCAGGTTTTTCTGGGCGAAAGCAAAAGTGTTTCTGAGGTGTACATTCAAATCTTTCATGTATTGTTGTGTAGTGTAGGCTGTCGCCATGACGGCGTCGCCTGGTTGGTACAACAGGTGTAGAGGGAGAGTCATCTGTCGACCGGTCATCATCTCGAAGGGAGAGATGCCAGTTGATGTGTGTGGAGTGGCTCTTATGGCCATGAGGACCAGAGGGAGTTTCACATCCCAGTCCTTGTGGTTTGCAGCCACGTATTTCTTCAAAATACTCACCACAGTTCTGTTTGCTCTCTCAACTTGGCCTGAAGCCTGTGGGTGGTAGCCGACATGAAAGTTGGCCTTGACGCCTAGCGTCTTCCACAGTTCTTTCATCACTTCACCTGTGAAGTGTGTACCTTGGTCTGAGTTCACCCGAAGGGGAAGTCCAAACCTTGAGAATATATGATTCATTAACAACATAGCAGTTGTTTGTGCTGTGTCGTTAGGAGCTGGTAGGCATTCTACCCATTTGGTAAATGCACAGGTTACCGTGAGAAAATATTTATTTCCTCTAGAGCTCTTAGTGAGTGGTCCAACCCAGTCGATCTGGAGGTCAGACCATGGGAATGCAATGCCTCTGCTTTGCAGTGGTGCTCTGTGAAGTGGTCTGGTTGGCTGAAACTGGCCACAGACCACGCACCCTTCAATGTAGTCCTTGACATCCTTTTTCATTCCAGGCCAATAGGCAATTTGTTTTAATGCCGTCAGCGTGGCTTTATCTCCTTTGTGTCCTGCGGACGGGAGATCATGGGCATGAACTAACATCACCCCCCTTTGGTCATGGGGAACCACGAACACAGGTGAGGACGTTGGTCCATGAGCGAAAGTCAGGATGCCCTTGAGTAGTTTAAGCTGTTTGCGCAGCTGATAAAGGACTTTAAGGTCTGGATCGGAATCCAGTTCGTCTTTAGACGGAGTGTTCTTGTCCGGATCAGTCAGATACAGTATCATGGAGTTGATAGCAGGATCCGACTTCTGAAGTTGGATGATGTCAGGGTCAGTCAGTGCGGGTCGTACGGAGACTGCGTTGTCAGCAGGTTTGTCCGCGGCCTGTGCACGTGTGACTGCCATAACTCTGACTGAAGGTTGTGTTGGCAGAGTCTCGATTAACCAGGAGGGGTCGAAGGACCATAGAGGACCTTCGTCGGCTCCTTCTTTGGCTAAGGAGTCTGCAATGTCATTGTAGTGTTTGTCATCGCCAGGGACTCTAGAATGCCCTGGAACCTTCTTCCAGTAGATCTGTAAGTCATGTGATGTCACCAAGTGATCACACGCTATGAAAAGCTCTTTGTGTTTGACCACTTTTCTGTCGCTTGTTAGGAAACCGTTCTGTTTCCACACAGCGAGGTGACAAGCGAAACTCAAACGAGCATAGTTAGAGTCAGTGCAGATGACTAGCGTCTTGATGGAGCGTTCTACTACAATCTGGAGAGCTATTAGGATTCCTGCAATCTCAGCATACTGAGAAGTCTGAGATCCTAATTTGTAGCTGAAAGTTATCTGCTCTTGGCCTTGGAGGAGGACCCCTCCAACACCTGCTCTGCAGATCTTGTCGCGGAGGAATGAAGATCCATCCACGTACAATGTTGTCATATCTTTGCAGATATTGTCATCAAAGAAGTGGTGATTCGGGTCTTCAGTTACTGGGGTTTTTACCTCAACCGGCGGCTGGGTGGCTGGTACATCTTGTGTACACTTCTGGCAGATTGCCAAGTCCGTCCCCAGATGAGACTTCTTGTTCTGACCATAACGGATGTCTAGGTTAAAACTTTGAAGTGCCATGAGCCACGTTGCAACACGTGAGTTTGTCACCACACCATCTCTGATGCGTTCACTGTTAAGGAAGGTCACTGGCTGGTGTTGTGTTTCCACAATGATTTTCTGCCCACCAATGTAGCTGGAGAAATGTTTAACTGCCCACACTGTGGTCAGTAAAGCTTTCTCACAGTCTGAGAATCTCAATTCGGGGCCTGCCATCGTTTTGCTGGCGTAGGCTACTACACGTTTGTCTCTGTCGTGTATCTGGTATAGACCTGCACTTATGCAATGAGCTGAGAAGCCCACTTCCAAGTAAAACTCTTTGTTGTAGTCCGGGTAGACTAAACAAGGGGCTGACTTGATCCTGTTTATAAGAGCGTCCATAGCCTGCTGCTGTTTGTCAGTCCAGACAAATGGAACGTCTTTCTTAAGGAGTTCAGTCAGTGGCTTTGCAAGGTCTGCATAGTTCTCTATGAACTGGTTCGAGTAGTTACACACGCCAAGAAAACTTTGTAGTTCTTTGAGACTGGTGGGGACTTTGAGATTGTCAAGGCCTTGGGTGCGAGTCAGCTGTGGTTGTACTCCGTCTGGACCTACAAGTAGGCCAACGTAGTCCACCTTGGTTCTGCACCACTGGCACTTCGACAGTGATATTTTAGCACCAGCAGTTGTTAGCTGATTCAGAACGTGGTCGATCTCAGCCAAATGTGAGTCCAGTGTTGGCTGCCTCAAAAGGACATCGTCCACGTAGATCAGTGTTCCACGCTCGTGGGCGTCTGGACATGCTTTGTTCAAGAAGATGTTGAACTCTGCAGGTGAGTTAGCGTAGCCAAAGGGACACCTGTTAAAGGTGTATTGACGGCCACCAAAAGTGAAAGCTAGTTTGTACTGGTCCTCGGCGCGCACAGGGATGGTCCAAAAACCAGAGGCGACGTCGAGGGTCGAGAAGTACTTACCATTGGTGACCTTGGGCAGTTCCTGTTGGAGTTGCGTCATAGGCCATCTGGATAAGGGAACTTGTTTGTTTAGCTTTCGGTAGTCTATAGTGAGTCTCCACTTACCATTTGGTTTTAACACCGGCCATAAAGGCGCAGAGTAAGTGCTGTTACAGTATCGGATGATACCTTTTCCTAACAGGTCAGCAATGATTTCCCTGATAGGTTGATGTGCTGCCAGAGGAATCTTGTATTGTCTGACAAATGCAGGTGGAGCATCAGGCGGGGTTGGAATGCTCACTGTGTGGAGCGTGGTCAACCCACAATCCATCGAGTCAGTTGAGAATGATTTTTCATATTTTAGCAGAACTTTGCGAAGTTTGTCCCTGTCTTCATCAGTTTCCAAGGCGTCGGCCTGAGCGACCACCTGGTCTATCTGTGAAGCAAATGAGAGCGGTTCTTGTTCTCTGGGGAGCTCCAGTGAGTCCCCTTCAGTGTCATAAAACCTGTCAACAGGTAGTGCACTGTAAGTTTGAGGGCCTAGACTTTCTCCTTGGTTGAAACCGAACCTGTGGACAATGTCCCGGTCGGACTCAGTGGGGGAGAAAAGAGCTATGGCCTGTGTTGGTTTTGTGAACAAGACTCGCCCCGAATGATGACTTGGGATCAAGTTTTCTGGGAGTCCTCCCAGAAATGGAATGCTTAGTTCAAAATCATGAAAATCAGTAGAGATCAACCATCCTAGCT
>JBBPBX010055395.1:0-14312 GCA_038048925.1 Garcialebias charrua | reverse complement strand
TAATACACAAACTAGATCATAAAATGAATAATTCTACTTAATTTTTCTAACTGTAATACACAAACTAAAAGATGGCACAACATCAAGATGTTCACAAAATGAATAATTCTACTTAATTTTCCTAACTGTAATACACAAAATACATCACAAAAATGAATAATTCTACTTAATTTTTCTAACTGTAATACACAAACTGCTTCACAAAATGAATAACTCTACTTAATTTTTCTAACTGTAATACACAAACGCACTAAGCTACATCATAAGTACAACATAGGTGTAATACACAAACACGCAAGGTTACATCATATATAGTTTTTGAGCAAGTCCTTTTTGACCTTTTTCTTAAATGTATACATTGATTTTTCATTTTTAACATCACTCTCCAGAGCATTCCACAATCGAACTCCCTGAATTGAGGTAGACCGTCCCTTTAAGCTGGTTCTGAATTGTGGTTTGATGAATATCTGTCCCTTTGAGATTGTAATAACTTTGTCTTTTTATAAAATTTCTTTGGATATTTAAAGGTAATGTGTTATTATGAGCCCTATACATAACTGATAAAATACTATATTCTACCAATTCCTGGAATTTCAATAAGTTTAGCTGAAGAAACAAAGTGTTTGATGGGTGACTGAAATGTTTTCTGGTGATTACTCTTACAGCTCTCTTTTGTAAAATAAAAACAGGCTTTGTAATAGTTTTGCACGCTTTTCCCCAAACCTCAATACAATAGATTAAATATGATTAAATTAAATGTTATTTATACAGGTAGTCTCATTGAGCCACGAGAACTCATTTTCAAGAGAGATCTGTTTAGGGAGCAGGTGGTGGGGGTTAAGGGCCTTGCTCAGGGGCCCAGGGTTGGGCAAATGAGGGTGGAGGCAGGTGTGGGTATTTCACCTTTTTCCACCCACATTTTTTGATGTCAGTATACCGGGGCTTGAACCGGCGATCTTCCGATCACAGGTCCACTGTCTCTAACCACTGCGCCACCACTCCCCCACTCTTTACCCTCTTGAAACGCTGGGTTTTAGTACTTTTAATGAATCTGGAGGAGTCAAATTCTAAAATGAAAGATGTGTATTCTACTGTACATCGTGTTGGTTACGTTCTGGTTGTTGACATTCTGTACAGACACAAGAGCACGTGGATGTTTTCTTTATTTAATCTTGTACCGTTTACACCAGCTCACCTAAAAACTTGGTGCTTTGCTACAAATGTGCATCTGATGCAGGATGAAAACATCTGGCTGGAGATCAAAGCCGAAATGTTGCTCTCTTGTCTCAGATTCACGTTTCGATGTCGAACACAAATGTTTCCAGTCTACAGTGAATGGAATAATTTTAGACTGGACTGGATTATGGTCAATATCACAAATGGTCAAGAACACACGACCTGATGTTTATTTCAAACCTACTGTAGAAGTTGTTGTGATGCGAGTTTCTGTCTGAAACAGTAAAAGAGATGTTTATTTTCACTTTACTGAAACTTTGCTCTGATTATTCACGTCCAGCTGGTTTGACATGAAGAGTCCAGTTCTGTGATACCAGATGCACACTTCAAGCCAGATGTTTACACACACCAAGATTACTCTGCCTTTGCACAATTTGGGCATGCTCAGATGATGACATCATGGTTTTGGAAGCTTTTCATTGGTTAGCTGACATTTCAGTTAATTGGAGGCATTATAAGGTTCACACAAGCACTTTGCTTCATGTGGCATCATGGGAAAATCAAAAGAAACCAGTCAAGAGATCAGATCTGTTGACCTTCACACCTCCAGTTCAGCAAGTATGATTTCCAGATACCTGAAGTTTCATCAGTTTAAATAATTATACACAAGTATAAACACCCCGGGAACGTGCTGCCATCGTACCACTCAGGAAGGAGACGGTTCTGTGTCCCTGAAAGTACGTGTATCAGACCCAGAACTAAAGCTGCAGACCTCAAGAGTCTTTATCCACAGAGAGACGAGTCCTGGACCAACATGGACTGAAAGGACACTCAGAGAGGACGAAGACGTTACTCCCAAAGCAACATAAGAGACAGAAGACAGACACACAGGGACAAGGAGCTTAATGTTTGGAGACATGTTCTGTGTTGTGATGAAACTGAACTGGCCATCGTTACACTTGGCGGAAATGGGGAAGCTGAGAACACTGAGCTGTGAAGCACGGGGGTGGCAGCATCAGGTTGTTGGGCTGTTTTGCTGCAGGAGGGATCGGTGCACTTCTTTCCTCATGGGATGAAGAAAGATTATGCTGAAATATGAAAGCAGATGGACAATGTCCCTCAGCGTAGGCTCAGGTTAGTTACAAAGTGGCTGAAGGACACAACGTCAGTGTTTGGGAGCAGCCATCACAAAGCCCTGATCTCAGTCCATAGAAACTTTGTGAGCAGAGCTGAAAACCTGACTCAGTTCCAGCAGTTCTGTCACGAGGAGCAGGACAAAATCCAGCAAACACAACCTTTGACCCCAATCAGTGTTTAAAGACAAAGCCAAGAAAATGGATGAAAACTTGTGACTCTAAAGTCATAAAACTCTTTCAATCTGTCAAATATAATCTGTGAATCCTAACAGACAGGACACATTTAATGTCAGACAGATTATTAAAATGGTTCTTCAGGGTCATTTTATAGTGTGTGTAAACGTCTGGTTTTACCTGAAAGTCAAACAGGAAACAAGTTGGTTTTGTAGTTTTATTAGTTTGAGATCTTTCTGTCTTCAAATCTAAAGTTACATAGAGTGACACTCCGACTGGCGACGACATACGTGTGTCAAGTTGTTTGAAATTATCTTGAGCGGATCAGAAATTATGGGAAAACTTTACAAACATACCATAAATGTCCGTCTTTCAACGGTCACATAATAACATTTAAAAAAACGAAATGATTGTGGGACACAGGCCACACTCACAGGAGCAGTGAGGTTTAAGTATAGGAGCTACTGAACATACAGCAACTGGTGCCCCAGTTGTTCACTGGTCTGAGCTTTATGAGCTTTAGAAGTAAAGAGGAACACTAATGAAGAAAACATTAAAACTCCACGAGTCTCTACAAGAGTCGAGACAAACTCTACTTGAGTAAGTAAATATGAGTTTCAACCCAAACAAGTTCAATGTAAATAAAGAAGCGTGCTTTAAAACAAGATGTTCTTTTGTAGAACAGATCAGAACTTTGTTTGTTTACTTGTTTGTTTCCGAGACGTTCAGAAGTCTCACCAGCAGAAAGGTTACTTCTTCTTCCACAGGTGACTGTAGGTGTCCACCTGGAAGTCGTCTTCATAGTACTTGTCTTCTGCTTGAGGCTTCTTCACTTCTCTCTTCTTCAGTCGAGCTCGTCGCTCGTCTTCAGGCAGAGTGGACAGATTCACTGGCAGCTGAAGACACAGAAACAAACCAGATCCTCACTCCTCTTTCCCTCACTGCTACAGTAGATGAGTCATCCTCAACCCCAGAGTGTGGTTCTGACCTGCAGGATGCATCTGGGTTCTCTGTATCTGATGTTGACAGTAGAGCCATCTGGACGGACCAGCATCACGGGGAACATCCGGACAAACTTCTGCCGGCCGCAGCGGGCCACTGAGGCTCTGTGTGAGTTCTGCAGGGCTGCGTGGCAGTGCAGGGACGAAACCCGGACCTCTGACCCAGAACCACCTGCACGGGACAATGGACACGCGCTCCTGCAGACAAACACACGCAGTCCCACAAAGCAGCAAAGAAAATGAGTGATGTGAATATTTTATTTTTATTAAAACAAACAGAACACTACATAAACAAAAATATATACAAACTCGTGAAGGATATCATAACTACAATCTACAAGCTAGGGGGCGGTTTACAAAATGATGAAAGTTGAGAAATATATATATATATATATATACATCAAAATACAATAAATGAAAAAGTATACAAATGAGCAGGACAATATTAGAAACTTAAAACAGCAAGTTTTTTGAAAACTGTTGTGAGATGGTTCTAGCAGTTTTCCAGTTTTTTAATCTACTTAATGAAGAATAATAGGCTTTGAATTCGTTCATGAAACATGGGAATGAGGGCTTGTTATCCCTCCACTTACTAATGAATGTGGTACTTTGCTATAGGCCTAAGGACGACTATATTTATGGCATCAGAGTAATCTGAGCTTAAGTTTTCTACATAAAATAAATTGGCATCAATATCAAAAGAGGGAATGTTGAGTTTTAGATTGTGATGTCAGTCAATCTAGTGATGTAAGTGATGTGAAAATGGGCTGTCAGACAAACACGTTTGTTCTTCCGGTGCGAAGAGAACTCTGTCTTACCGCGAGAGGAAACCCGGAGGGAAATATAACTTCTTCAAGAAAATGTTCGCCATTCGTGGTAACTAGATTAACCGAAATGCCACTTTTAGTCCTGACAGATCAGATGATCGCGAATGAGCTAGCACACTTCCTTTAGCACGGGTCACCTAGCTAAAAGAGCACTTCCGGTTTTTCTTCTTCGATGGTTTCTGAGCGGTTGGTGACCTCCTCTAAACTGCTTTACCGCCATCTACTGGACGGAAGGGATAGGAGAAAAAAAAAGCAGGGAACAAAACAAAACAAACAAAAAAAGTTATAATCGAATTAAATGTCCTTTATCTGTCTCCTTTAAGCAGCCATCCATTTTCTTTACCCACTATTTTTCGCGGTCTTCAGCAGTCATTGTGTGGGAGTAGCCTACCTGGACAGGTCACATGTCACCCCATCTGTCTGTTTTGTTACTTTGACATCTTTTTTAACTTGTAAAAAAAAATCTGTATGCCTCTCTTACGATTGTCTATTGTTGTCGCTGTTGTCATCATTGTTTATTTGTAGCTAGGTCTCTCTTGTAAATGAGTCCTCGAGGCTCAATGGGACCTGCCTAAATAAAGGTTGAATGAATGGTCTAAGTTATATTATGGGACATTCAGACTAAAAAATGAATTATGCAATAATACCAGTTATATTATACCATATATAACTATATATAACTATATACTATATTATTTTACAATTACTATACCAATACACATACCACGAGAATCAATCAACAGAGAATGCCATCTCCTCTGTGGTACACACTGCTCTCATCCACCTGGAACAGAAGGACTCATACGTACGTATGCTCTTTGTGGACTTCACATCTGCCTTCAACACCATGATCCCCACACCCTGATGGACAAACTACTCACACTTGCTTGCCCCTTCATTTGTAACTGGATGCTAGACTTTTTAACAAACAGACCACAGTCAGTGATCATCCACAACTTCAACACCATGATCCCCCAAACTCTGATAGACAAACTATCCACACTTGGACTAAGCCCCTCTATTTGTAACTGGGTACTAGACTTCTTAACAAACAGACCACAGTCCGTGAAGATCCACAACTTCTCCTCCTCCACCATCACCCTCAGCACTGGCTCTCCTCAAGGATGTGTGCTGAGCCCTCTTCTGTTCACTCTGCTCACATATGATTGTACAGCCACACATCCAGGCTGTCATATTGTTAAGTTTGCAGATGATACAGCTGTGGTGGGATGCATCACAGATAATGATGAATCCAGCTACAGACAGGAGGTGGAACATCTGGAGAGCTGGTGCAAAGAGAACAACCTTCACATGAATGTGAAGAAGACGAAGGAGATGATTGTGGACTTCAGAAGGAACAAACACACCCACACCCCACTGTATATAGGTGGATCTGCGGTGGAGGTGGTCTCCAGCTACAAGTACCTGGGTGTACACTTGAATGATAACCTCAGCTGGAGCAATAACACCACCAGCCTGATCAAGAAAGGACATCAAAGACTCTACTTCCTCAGACGGCTGAGACGAGCCGGTCTGAGAAGCTCAGTCCTCACCTCGTTCTACAGGTGTGCAGTGGAGAGCGTCCTGTGCTCCAGCATCAACGTGTGGCATGGAGGCTGCACAGTTGCAGAGAGGAAAGCTCTACAAAGAGTGGTGAAGGCTGCACAGAAGTCTGTGGGAGTCAGTCTCCCCACCATCACAGACATCTACACCTCCAGATGCAGAAAAAGAGCCACCTGCATCATGAAAGACCTCACTCACCCAGCACACTCACTCTTTGCACCACTCCCCTCGGGACGGAGGTTGAGGAGCATCAAATGTAGAACCACTAGACTGAGGAACAGCTTCTACCCTGAGGCTGTCAGACTCATGAATAAATAAATAATAAGAATAAACACTGCAAAATGTCACATCATGCTGATACTGATCTGTTTCTTGTTGCTGCGTTCATCTGTGACTATCTGCGTTCATCTGTGACCATCTGCTCATGTTCGTGCTGCTGTTTATAATGATGTTTTTCTACTACATTAGGGCTTAGTGTATTACTAGCTGATGTCTCTCTTAGTTAATCCTAGATGTTATTATTGTTTTTCTCTTGCATTTGTTGTTGGATGTAACTGGGACCCTGTGTACATAATCTCGTTTTCAACACATGTACTACATGCGGTGCAAATGACAATAAATTCTCTCTGACTCTCTGACTCTGACAACTTCTCCTCCTCCACCATACCTCAACATTGGCTCTCCTCAGGGATGTGTGCTGAGCCCTCTCCTGTTCACTCTGCTGCTGCTACATGTATGACCCTGCCCATCCAGGCTGTCACATTGTCAGGTTTGCAGATGATACAGCTGTGGTGGGATGCATCACAAACAATGATGAGTCCAGCTACAGGCAGAAGGTGGAGCATCCAGAGAGCTGGTGCAAGGAGAATACACACACACACACCCACTCTGAACATAAGAGGATCTGCGGTGGAAGTGGTCTCCAGCTACAAGTACTTGGGTGTACACATGAATGATAACCTCAGCTGGAGCAACAACACCACCAGCCTGATCAAGAAAGGTCATCAGAGACTCTACTTCCTCAGACGGCTGAGACGAGCTGGTCTGGGAAGCTCAGTCCTCACCTCCTTCTACAGGTGTGCAGTGGAGAGCATCCTGTGCTCCAGCATCAACGTGTGGCATGGAGGCTGCACAGCTGCAGAAAGAAAAGCTTTGCAGAGAGTGGTGAAGGCTGCACAGAAGTCTGTTGGAGTCAGTCTCCCCACCATCACAGACATTTACACTTCCAGATGCAGGAAGAGCGCCACCTGCATCATGAAGACCCCACTCACCCAGCACACATTTTTTGCCCCGCTCCCCTCAGGAAGGAGGTTGAGGAGCATTAAGTGTAGAACCACTAGACTGAGGAACAGCTTCTACCCTGAGGCTGTTAGACTCATGAATATCTATCCAGAATAATCACTGTGAAAAAAAATCACATCATGTTGCTGCTGATCTGTTTCATGTTGCTGCTGATCTGTTTCATGTTGCTGCTGATCTGTTTCATGTTGCTGCTGATCTGTTTCATGTTGCTGCTGATCTGTTTCATGTTGCTGCTGATCTGTTTCATGTTGCTGCTGATCTGTTTCATGTTGCTGCTGATCTGTTTCATGTTGCTGCTGATCTGTTTCATGTTGCTGCTGATCTGTTTCATGTTGCTGCTGATCTGTTTCATGTTGCTGCTGATCTGTTTCATGTTGCTGCTGATCTGTTTCATGTTGCTGCTGATCTGTTTCATGTTGCTGCTGATCTGTTTCATGTTGCTGCTGATCTGTTTCATGTTGCTGCTGATCTGTTTCATGTTGCTGCTGATCTGTTTCATGTTGCTGCTGATCTGTTTCATGTTGCTGCTGATCTGTTTCATGTTGCTATGTTCATGTGTGCTCATCCGCTCACACAGGCTCATGTTTGAGGCAGCTGCTGTTCGGTGTAATGTTTTTATGCTATTAGTGCATAGCGTATTTTTAGTTGATGTTTTTCTTAGATCTTATTACTGTTTTTCTTTTACTTTTTATTGTCGGTTTTAACTGGGACCCTGTGTACATAATTCTGTTCCACCCCAAGTACCACATGTGGTGCGAACAACAATAAAGAAACTCTGACTCTGACTCTCTGATAAGTTTTGCAGTCAGTGTCGAGTAGTATTATAAAATCAGAGTCAGAGAGTCTTTATTGTCATTTGCACCGCATGTGGTACATGATATGAGATTATGTACACAGGGTCCCAGTTACATCCAACAACAAAATGTAAGAGAAAAACAGTAATAACATCTAGGATATGAACTAAGAAAAACATCCAACTAGAAATACACTAAGCCCTAGAGTAATAGAAAAACGTCATTACAAACAGCAGCACGAACATGAGTCTTTATGAGCAGATGGTCACAGATGAACACAGCAACAAGAAAACAGATCAGCATCAGCATGATGTGATATTTCACAGTGATTATTCTTATTATTTATTTATTCATGAGTCTAACAGCCTCAGGGTAGAAGCTGTTCCTCAGTCTAGTGGTTCTACATTTGATGCTCCTCAACCTCCGTCCTGAGGGGAGTGGGGCAAAGAGTGTGTGTGCTGGGTGAGTGGGGTCTTTCATGATGCAGGTGGCTTTTTTCCTGCATCTGGAGGTGTAAATGTCTGTGATGGTGGGGAGACTGACTCCAACATCTTCTGTGCAGCCTTCACCACTCTCTGCAGAGCTTTTCTTTCTGCAACTGTGCAGCCTCCATGCCACACGTTGATGCTGGAGCACAGGATGCTCTCCACTGCACACCTGTAGAAGGAGGTGAGGACTGGGCTGCTCAGACCAGCTCGTCTCAGCCGTCTGAGGAAGTAGAGTCTCTGATGACCTTTCTTGATCAGGCTGGTGGTGTTGTTGCTCCAGCTGAGGTTATCATTCAAGTGTACACCCAAGTATTTGTAGCTGGAGACCACTTCCACTGCAGATCCACTTATGTTCAGTGGGGTGTGGGTTTGTTTGTTCCTTCTGAAGTCCACAATCATCTCCTTTGTCTTCTTCACATTCATGTGAAGGTTATTCTCTTTGCACCAGCTCTCCAGGTGTTCCACCTCCTGTCTGTAGCTGGACTCATCATTGTTTGTGATGCATCCCACCACCGCTGTATCATCTGCAAACTTTACAATATGACAGCCTGGATGGGTGGCTGCACAATCATATGTGAGCAGAGTGAACAGAAGGGGGCTCAACACACATCCTTGAGGAGAGCCAGTGCTGAGGGTAATGGTGGAGGAGGAGAAGTTGTGGATCTTCACGGACTGTCTGTTTGTTAAGAAGTCTAGTACCCAGTTACAAATGGAGGGGCTTAGTCCAAGTGTGGATAGTTTGTCTATCAGAGTTTGGGGGATCATGGTGTTGAAGGCAGATGTGAAGTCCACAAAGAGCACACGGACGTATGAGTCCTTCTGAACCAGGTGGGTGAGAGCAGTGTGGACCACGGAAGAGATGGCGTCCTCTTGATCGGTTCGGTAAGCATACTGATGAGGGTACTGATGATGATAAAATCATTGGAAGTTTAGGTTTCATTAAAGACAAATTAACGTGGTTCCTTTTTGGTGAGAGCTTATTAAGTTCTTACTTTTATATTTAAAAAGTTAACGATAAAGGATAAATGTAAATTCCATAAAACATCAACATGTAAAACTACTCCAGACCAGCAGAGGGAGGCAGTGAACAGTTTAATTTGTTGCATCAGTATCATCCAAGCTGACGAATTAAAAACGTAGAAGAAGAAAGAATCACGGCAGTTGCTGTCAGAGGAAGAAGTTAAATCTGTTGTCACTTGTGGAAGAAACAACCCTGATAAATGAGTTGGGGGTTTGAAGCTGTGCGTTTTATCTGCTCTTTTTTCAATTGACTGTTCACAGTAAGTACGCTGTGTTTGTGTTTTTAATTATTCTGTCATTACTACCACCTGCTTTTATTGTGTTTTAGTTTAGTTTAGGCGCAACGTTTACGTCATAGTGTTGTTTTTATTGTACTAAACAAAATCCATATACAGTACAGTAATCAGCCTGTGAAGAATCTGTGCTGCACTCAGGCTCAGCAACAACTTGCCAAACATAAAATATTGATAATTAAAAGAAAGAGCCAGACATTGAGCTTTGTTTTGTTTTGAACTTCACTTCTAACATCATCTCTGCAAAATGTGTTTGCTCTATTTTTATTTTATTTTTTGAATTTCTGGTCAATAAGTATTTTCGTTTGTCGCTCTGTCAGCAAAACATCTCATGGATTAGTGGATGGATTTTAATGAGACTGTCAGAAAGTAATCATTAGATGTATATGATGTAAACAGATTAATTTCTGGAGTCCTTCCACTTCAAGATGATCCTCACAGCTCATCGACCTTAACAAACATAAATTAAGCTTTAATTCTGTTCATTATGCAGCTATTGAGAAAAATATGAACTGGTAGTAGCTGCAAATCCCTGTGGACTATATGTGGTGAGAACAGGGAACAGGTGGAAGAGAACTTGGAGAGGTGGAGGTATGCACTTGAAAAAAGAGGAATGAAAGTCATCCATAAGAGAGTATGTGTGTGTGAATGAGAGGGAGGCTGGTGGAGGCTACAAGGAGCAGAGGTCACAAAGGTGCAGGACTTCAAGTACTTGGAGTCCACTGTCCAGGAAAATGGAGAAAGTGGTAAAGAGGTGAAAAAGAGAGGATGGAGAAAAGTTTCAGGAGTGATTTGTGACAACAAAAAGTGGTATCAAAGGTGTATTGTGTACATATCATAGAAAAGTTTACAAGACAGTGGTGAGACCAGCTGTGTATGTTGTGTGGTCTGGAGACAGAGACATGGACAAAAAGACAGGAGAAAGAACTGGAAGTAGCAGAAATGAAGATGTTGAGGTTCTCCTTAGGAGTGACAAGGATGGATAAGATCAGGAATGAGATCAACAGAGGTACAGCACATGTTGAACAACTGGGAGATAAAGCTGGACAGACTGAGATGGTTTGGACTTGTCCCATAATCACCCTTTAAAGATAAGCCCCAGCCCAAGCTGATGACAATGTGTAACTTCTCAAACTTACAGGATGACACAATCATATTTGTCTCAGTGATGAACCAGAGATCTGTCCAGGTTGTCCCCTGCTTCTCGCACAGTGACTGCTGGACATGGGCACAGTGACCCCCGTGACCCGAAAAGGAATAAGCGTGTAAAGATAGTGGATGGTTTTAGTTAAAAGCTCAGTTGATGTTTCTGCAGTGGTGAAGGATGGATGGAGTCTGGTTCTGATTTCAGACAGTTTGTGCTCTGGTGTCTGATGTGTGTCCAAACACAGATACATGTGTGTGTGTTTTTGTGTTTTTGATTCCTGTCAGTGTTGACGTGTTTATTTTCTTCAATGTGCGCAGCACCAAAAAAAGACAGTTTGTTGTTCCTCACTTCCTTCTCTGGATGTTCTCGGCCACTGCTCTTTATCTTGTGAAGGCGATAATGTTTTTGCCTGTGTGTGTGTGTGTGTGTGTGTGTGTTTTAATCTGTATTTATGTCCATTTGTCTCATGACCCAGAGGACAGATTTGGACAAAACTTTCAAAATGCAATCACTGGATGAACATACAACTGATTCACTCTTGGAGTCACTCTTATTCAAGATAACTGCTGCAGCCAATCAACGTTCATTTTCTCAGTTTTGCAAACACTGACCTAAAAGTTGTTGTGATAGTAGCTGATAGTCATTCACATGTGCTGTACTTTGTGTGTGACATCTTATCTTCACTGTTTAATCCAAATGGCTGCAAGTTTGTCATTAATCAACGCTCATCAAAACTCTGACTTGTAACGTAGCGGGTGATGTTTGTGTTTTTTTTTTTTTTTTCATTTTCATTTACCTTATTTTTCGGAGTATAGGTCGCACCTTTTTATCATTTTTTCATGGCCTGCGACCTATACTCAGGTGCGACCTATATATGGCTTTTTATAAAATAAGCTGATTTGTAATAATTTATTAACAAAAATTAAACTGAGACACACTCTTACAATAATGTCAGCTAACAAATATATATTTTTAGGTGTTTATCCTGCTAAAATTATTCATTTATTAAAGAAAAGTTCAGCTCAGACACATATTTGCTATAATTTTTTAATCAAACAAATAATTGTTTTTAAGTGTTAATCTTCTTAAAAGCCTTGCTGTGCGCTCCTGTGGCAGACATTTGCAGCAGAGCTAAACACGGTCCACATTTTGACGTAGGTGCAACCTATACTCAGGTGCGACCTATATATGGATTTTTCCAATTCTTTGGCAATAATTGGATGGTGCGATCTATACTCGGGTGCGACCTATACTCCGAAAAATACGGTACCCTTTATTTATCCAGGTAGTCTCATTGAGCCACGAGAACTCATTTTCAAGAGAGACCTGTTTAGGGAGCAGGTGGTGGGGGTTAAGGGCCTTGCTCAGGGGCCCAGAATGGGGCAAACAAATGAGGGTGGAGGCAGGTGTGGGTGTTTCACCTTTTTCCACCCACATTTTTTGATGTTGTCGATACCTGGGCTTGAACCGGCGATCTTCCGATCACAGGCCCACCGTCTCTAACCACTGCGCCACCACTATATTAAATATAATTTATTAAACTGAGACGCAATGTATTTTAACAGGTTTAACAGGTTTACATGGGGTTTCACTACATTTCACATAAAGAAGACATTTGATATTTTTTTCCATTGATTTGTGAGTTGTCCTGCTCTGTTTGCCTTGTGGGTTTGTTTACTTCCTGTCATTTTTTAACATTGCTGTCACTTTGCAGGAATGGCTGGTCTGTTCTGGATTTGGAGGAGGCTCCCTGCTCATGTGTTGGTCCTGTGGATGTTCACCAATATCTCAGGTAACTTGTTTGTTTATTCTGGATTTTTATATTTATGTCTCTGTCCAATATGTATTTTCCATTTAACAAAAAAAGAACACAACGGCTTAAATAAACGTACTGAACAACACTTAGAAGAACTTAGACATTTAAAATTATATAGAAGAGGACAATTTTGGGTTGTGTGCAAACTTGACAAAGCAGATTAAAGCTAGGTTTATACTAGTGTCTCACGTCTTTTACCCCCCGTTGAGTGAACCCAGCGATGATGCAATTGCGTGTGTGTCACCGACCGCATTGAGCGTTTATACTTGGCAAGACGTGGGGGATAAATTATAATAAATCCCTCCCTCTTCCCTCCCACTGCATACCAGGATTTCATGAGAGGTGGTTTGTTCAAAAGAAGTTGGACCTCAACAGATATAAGTGCCTCAGTGGTCCTGTGGGGAACGCGTCCGCTTTCCACTCAAAAGACTCGGGTTCAATTCCCACTCGGTTCAACTTTTTTTTATTTTATTGAATTTATTCATTTCAAATTGTAAAAACACAAGAAAATTATTTACAAAACCACATTATAAAACAAAACAATACATGAAATGAAAGGAGGCAGAAGAAGAAAAAAATCTCATTATTTCTGCCCCTTCTTCAAACAAAATTAACAATCAATTCAAATAGCAATCACATATATAAAAAAATATAAGATATTAAATGATTTCTCACACAAAACCATAAATTCTGAGCTTTGAACAATAATAAAAGAATATTGTAGTCAACCAAATCATTAAAAAAAAAAACTTTAGCAATTTCAATTTGTAAAACAAAACATTTGATGGATGGCAGTATTCTTGTAATAATTCTTATGGCTCTCTTCTGTAAAATAAAAATAGGCTTTTGTTACTGTTTTGCACGCTGTACACGTATAACCGTATTATATAAAAAAAAAATAAAAATAAAAAGTCAACCAAGTGTGAGACTCGATCTCACGTCCTTGGGAGTGGCAGCGCATCGTGTTAACCACTAGAACACCACGGCATGTTGTTTAACAGTGGAGTTTGCTTTCTTTTAAAGGGTGCATGGAGGCGCGCGCATGCTTTTGTGTGCGCGCGCGTGTGCGTAAATATATATATGTATTTGTGTGTGTGTGTGTGTGTTGGGTGCAATGCGCAAAGTGCTGGCGCGCACACAAACAAGTTTCTCTTCAAAACTGTCCATGTCTGTCAAAGCAAAAACAAAAAACACCCACAAACTTTGAACCAATCACACGCTGCGAGCCGCATCGTCCGCATCGAAAAGTTCTGACAGGGGGTTATGTACACGACGCGCTGTCACCGGGGGATCATAGCGGGAGTGCGGCCAAAAGTTGCGCAATGTTTGCTCACTCAACGGTGGGTAAAAGACGTGCGACAGGGCGTCTTGCCGAGTATAACAAGGCCTTAACGAAGTGGCTGATATCAACAAATCCTATCAGTGGCTAGAGAGGACTGAACTGAAGGACAGCACAGCTGCACTAATCATGTCTCTGCTGTCCACCAGAGACACTAATCATGTCTCTACTGTCCAACAGAGACATTAATCATGTCTCTACTGTCCAACAGAGACACTAATCATGTCTCTGTTGGA
>JBBPBX010055394.1:0-23117 GCA_038048925.1 Garcialebias charrua | reverse complement strand
ACACACACTTTTTGCCCCACTCCCCTCAGGAAGGAGGTTGAGGAGCATCAAATGTAGAACCACTAGACTGAGGAACAGCTTCTACCCTGAGGCTGTTAGACTCATGAATAAATAAATGATAAGAAAAATCACTGCAAAATATCACATCATGCTGATCCGTTTCTTGTTGCTATGTTCAGTTGTGACTATCTGCTCATACAGACTCATGTTTGTGCTGCTGCTTGTAATGATGTTTTTCTATTACATTGGTGCTTAGTGTATTTTTAGCTGATGTTTTTCTTAGTTCATATCTTAGGTGTTACTACTGTTCTTTTCTTACATTTTTTTATTGTTGGATGTAACTGGGACCCTGTGTACATAATCTCATTTCATCACATGTACCACATGTGGTACAAATGACAATAACGATACTCTGACTCTGACTGACTTGTACCAGAGCGGAAAAACGCACCATGGTTTCCGAACCTCCAACGACTGGTGGCGGATCAGCCATGGCAGTTCCCATGGATGAGAGATGCGTTCCTCCAAGCAGGAGGGGCGATCATGCACTATCCAGAGATAGGCTAGCACCTCTGGGTTTGGATGCTGAACGGAACCGTTTAGCGCGCTTAGGCCTCGCTCCAGACGTTGTCCAAACGATCCAAGACGTACGAGCTGCGTCTACAACTACACTTTATGCATCAAAATGGGTAACTTTTCAGCGTTGGTGCACAGAAAAAGACGTGGATGCTATGTCGTGTCAAATAGGTTGCATATTCTCTTTCCTGCAGCAACTGATGGACAAAAATTTAGCTTTCAGCACCATTAAGGTTTACGCCACAGCTATCTCCTCCTGTCACGAAGGTTTTGGTGACAGAACGCTTTTTAATCACCCAATGATTAAGCATTTTCTGAAAGGCGTGCGGCGGCACAGACAGGTGACACGCCCACTCGCCCCTCGGTGGGATTTGACATTAGTTTTACTCGCATTAATTAAAGGGGACCACAGATGCAAAATTCACTTTTTAATGTTTTTTTTACTCAACTTTGGGTATTTACTTCATAAAAAAACAGTCCTTGTGCCAAAAAAATGCACCCAGTGGTTTATTTACTCTAAGTAGATTTATTTATTTTTGATAAATACACCTGGATTCACACTTCCTGCAGTTATTGACGTCACAAGCCGTAGCCAATCACCTCAAACCTGAGTCCAGCCCCTCACCTAGCAACCCCTGGTTAGGCTCAACCCACTTCTGTATTAAACACATGACTGTTGTTTTTCATGATTTCATCTCATCTTTTGTTTATATGTTCTTAATTTCATGTGTACAGCACTTTGTTGCAGCTGTGGTTTTTTTAAATGGCTTTATAAATAAAGTATAATTGTTATTTTTATGTTTTAGTTCAATTTTTAGTGTATTTGCGATCGCTCCCAACGCGCAGCCGGCAAAAATTAAACGAGCGGACTCCCGGCATAGGGACCGGCGGCAACGGGACACTGCTTCTGGCGGATGGAGCGGAGCTTCAACTGTACAGCCTCGTTGCAGCCTTGCAGCAGCCTCGCAGCAGCGAGGACCTTCTCCTTACGGATTAATTTACGGGAGACACTTGGTGAACTTTGTGTTGTCTTGACTGGAACAGCGATAACTCCCAAAATCTCCGCGTGCAACGAGCGGAGCTGGCGAACACCGGAAGAGGAACAAGCTAACATTAGCTTCGGATTCGGCAGGTCTCATGCTAAAAGGAGCAGCAAATTGCGGCGCGCTCAGACGGGTTTCGGTAAGTTATCTTAAGCTAGCACTAACAGTAAGTCAAATGAGTAATAAAAAAAGAGCTAATTTTAAAACAACAACACATTACAGATACTGGCTGTTACAGAGGGCGTAAACAGATCGTTGAAGGGCGTGGACTTCAGAACTTGTATCAGAAACCGGTCGTTCAAAACGAAAGTTAAAAATGGCAGAATTAAAAAGGGTATAATTGATTATCTAATAATTATTTTGTGCATTAAATTGAAGGAATAGGGTCTGGATATCCCACAGAAATACCATAAAAATTTAAAAAATACATCTGAGGTCCCCTTTAAAGCTCCGTTTGAGCCTTCAAATAAAGTATCAATGAAGTTCTTGTCTCTTAAAACTGCGTTGCTGTTGGCCCTCACTTTTGCTAAGAGAGTGAGTGATTTGTGCGTACTTTCTGTTTCTCCATCATGTTTGAAGATACAACCTGATGGTAGTTCAGCTACATTAAGGCCTAACCCTGCCTTCATGCCAAAATGTATAAACAATTCTTTCAAATCGAGGACAATCACTTTGAATGGGTTTCATCCTACTCCGCCCGCATCAGAGGGAGAAGCCACGTCTCATCTACTTTGTCCTGTTCGTGCACACTCATGTTACGTGGTGCGCACAGCTACATCACGTCATTCTCAACATCTGTTTGTCCATTACAGAGACAGCTCAACTGGACATGCCCTGTTCTCTCATCTTCTCTCTCACTGGTTGTGTGAGGCCATCTCAGAGGTCTTCAGGGCCACTGGAGCAGAACCCCCGCAGATCCTAAGGGCACGTTGTGTGCAACGTACATGCACACTAAAAGCGACATGACAAGATCTCTCGTTTGTATGGACGGTAGTAACCTTTACTTTTACAAGACAGAAGGTCTAAAGGATATTACAGAATGCACACATCGATATCCAAAGTGATTTATCTCGTGCGTACCTCACGCGGAACATTACTGTCTTCAGAAGAAACCGTGAACGAGTGTATCACAGATGTAATGGTGCGTGAATTAGATAATCTCAAGACATATCTCACAGAGAAAAATCTACTGTGGGGTTGCATAGATGTAAAAGGTTCCAGCAACGAGATGAAATGTAGACGTGCAATCCTGAGAGAATACTTTCAAGAGCAAGCAAAGATACGAAAGCATATATACGGTATCATCGCGCGCATAGAATATGAACCTGATAACGGATTCGTTTTTTACGTGTTCACACGTCCTAAGAGGACACCGCTGATAGTGAGCATCAGTCCAGTAGGACTCTTGGTTAGTAAAGGTCATCTGTATAAGACCAAAGACTGTGTTTACAAGACTGCACTTGAGCTCGTGAAGGAGATCGGTGACACTCATGGTGTCATTTTGTTACAGAAACACGAAAGTGTCCTGGACGCATTTGATGCTTTGGTGGAATTTGCTGAATTTGAATTGTGGTGGTGATAGCAGATTCTGAATACATTAAACAAAACTGTAACAAGATCGAAGACATGTCTCTTCGAGTGTGGTATGCGTGATTAAACTAACGTATGGAAATACAGTGTTGTACCACGTCCCGTGTCGAACAGAACGTTTGTAAAAGAAAAAAAAAAGAAACACATAGTATATGTTTGTCAACTGTTGCTTGGGCTGTGAAATAATTAAAATTAAACACATGGTATATGTTTGTAAACTATTGCTTGGGCTGTGAAATAATAAAAATGAGAAAAACAAGGCATAGGTTTGTAAAATGTTTATTGGGCTGTGAAAGAATAAAAATGAAAAACAAGTCTGTCTCGGTCGGAGGCCGCGAAGCCCGCACGAAAAAAACACAATTCTCCCACCCAAAAGGCCTCACGGTCACGAATTCGAGGCTCTGGGAAGTATGCAAGTGTGAGTCCTGGTCCGATAGGAATTGCGTTTTAAAAACACCCCCTTGCAATGTGTGGAGGTATCGCACGGTCCACACATTATCCCTTGTGTGTGCCTCTGTTACGATCCTGGGAGCGGGGTCTCCCGGACCCCACCGTAACGTGAATGATCCGTCTGCTGTAATCTCAATCGGAGTGGAGAGGGTCTCTTGGACCCCACCACCGCAACATGAAAGACCCGTCTGCTACAATCTTGGGGGGGGGTCTCTTGGACCCTACCTCAATGTGAACGATCCGTGTGCTACGATCTCGGGTGGGGATGGGGTCTCCCAGACCCCTACACCACCACCGCACGAGAAGAATTCTTCTGCTGAGATCCCGGGTGGGGTCCGCAGGACCCCTCCCCCCGCACGTGTGTGTGTGCGTGTACGTGTGCACCTGCGCGCATGAGCTCTTCACACTTCCCCGGCTCCCGTCCGCGACAACCTAACGGAAACTCTCCGTGACGAATGAGATTGGTCCACACCCGTCGTCGTCGTCACGACGGTTTATTCGACAAGCGTCTCTCCTCCTCCTCTTCCTCTCGCGCACTCGGGACTGAAAGGGAGTGCGCATCACCCGCACACGGGCAACCCGCATTTGCTACAACGCACGCGCGTCTTGGCGTCTCTGCTCCTGGGACAGACGCCGCAACGCTTTCTACGTCTCCTCCTCCTCCTCCCGGCGGTCTGATGCTGCAGCCGATGCCAGCGACGACGCATAGAGAAGATGGTGGCCTCCCCCAGCACATCGAGACACTCCTCCATCTTTGGCCGTGGATAAGCATCCTTGAGAGTGAGGTCATTAAGGCGCCGATAGTCCACACACCAGCGTACCCCTCCATCTTTTTTACGAACGAGTACCACTGGTGAAGCCCACTCAGAAGATGATGGTACCACTACTCCAGCTTCCAACATGTCCTTGAGATGCCTTTCATCTTCATCTTGGAAGCCCAATGGTGTCCGTCTGACTGGTTGCTGCATAGGTCTTGCCTCTCCAGTGCTAATCTTGTGAGTAACAGCAGAGAGCTGACTAAGGTCTCTATCATTGGTTGCAAAGAGAGACTGATATTTTAGGAGTAGCTCAATTAGTCTCACCTGCTGATCTTCACTGAGAGCTTCACTTGATGTTGTATAGAGAGCTTGAATGTGTTCTGGTAGATCTAGAGCATTTTTTTCCACTCTTCCAATCTTTGGTCCATCTGTGTGGCTGTTCTCTTCCACGGTAATATTTGGTTGTTGGTCATCCACCAAGTGGAGAGGGTCTCTTGGACCCCACCACCGCAACATGAAAGACCCGTCTGCTACAATCTTGGGGGGGGTCTCTTGGACCCTAACTCAATGTGAACGATCCGTGTGCTACGATCTCGGGTGGGGATGGGGTCTCCCAGACCCCTACACCACCACCGCACGAGAAGAATTCTTCTGCTGAGATCCCGGGTGGGGTCCGCAGGACCCCTCCCCCCGCACGTGTGTGTGTGCGTGTACCTGAGGCAACGCCCGCATGCCTCAATGACTATCGCCCAGTAGCACTCACCCCCATCCTGATGAAGTGCTTTGAACGGCTAGTCATGAAAAGCATCACATCTGTCCTCCCTGACTCCCTGGATCCCTTCCAATTTGCATACCGACCTAATCGCTCAACCGACGATGCCATCTCCTCTGCCCTTCACACAGCTCTCACACATCTGGACACGAAGGACTCCTATGTTAGAATGTTGTTCATCGACTTCAGCTCGGCATTCAACACCATCATCCCCCAACAGCTCATCCTTAAACTGGACAGTCTGGGGCTGAATACCTCAATGTGTAACTGGCTGCTAGACTTCCTGACTGGGAGACCACAGACAGTACGAGTCGGGAGTAACACATCTAGCACCATCACATTGAACACAGGGGCCCCACAAGGATGTGTACTGAGCCCCCTTCTATTCACCCTGCTAACACACGACTGCACACCATCATACAGCTCCAACCACTTCATCAAGTTTGCGGACGACACAACAGTGGTGGGTCTCATCAGCAACAACGATGAGACGGACTACAGGAACGAGGTGAGCCGCCTGGCCTTGTGGTGCGGACACAACAATCTCACTCTCAACGTGGAGAAGACAAAGGAGATTGTTGTGGACTTCAGGAAGAAGGATGCCCAACATGCCCCTCTGACCATCAACAGCACCGCAGTGGAGAGAGTAGACAGCACCAAGTTCCTGGGAGTGCACGTCTCAAAGGACCTGTCCTGGAGCAGGAACACTGCAGCACTGGCAAAGAAGGCTCACCAGCGTCTCTACTTTCTCCGCAAGCTGAAAAGGGCTGGAGCTTCAACCCCCATCATGAGCACCTTCTACAGAGGTGCCATAGAAAGTGTCCTGACCAGCTGCATCACTGTGTGGTTTGGTGCATGTACTGCATCCTGCCGCAAGAGCCTCCAGCGCATTGTGAGAGCAGCTGAGAAGATAGTCGGCACCTCCTTCCCCTCACTGCAGGACTTACACAGCAAACGCCTCACTCGGAAAGCCCACCGCATGGCAGGTGATCCCACACACCCACTACACAGCCGCTTTAGACTGCTGCCATCAGGGAGGAGACTGAGGAGTCTCCAGGCTCGAACCAGCAGACTGAGAGACAGCTCTGTTCATCAGGCAGTCAGGATGCTAAACACTCTGCCTGCTCTGCCCCCCCTCCCATTTGAACTGCCTTAACACTAAAACTTTCTCACACATTACCACACAACACAAAGATTTTAACACTGGACTCTGTGTCATCAAACGGTTTATTCACTAAGCTCTCGGTCATGTGCTCATACAGTTTGCACTACTTCTCATACTTGCACTAATGTTTGTATTACATCACTGCCTATAATCATAATACTGTTTACATTCTCTGTTTACATTTATTAATACTGTTTACTTTTATTACTACTGCTTACATGTAACTACTACTGTTTACATTTACACTACTCTAATATCTACACCACTGCTGATACATATACAATGTGCTCTGAACGGTCTTATTTAGGGATGCCCAATGTGCCTTACTGCATATGCCACTTTTTGCCTCTATAACAACATCAACTACTACCTCATACATATACTGTGTACATTAACTCATACGCTGCTTTGCCACTTTGCAAATGTCAATGCTAGAAACCTTTAGTTTATTTTAGTTATACTTTTTATACTCTTTTTTTATACTAGTATGCAAAAACTCAGGACAGTATTATGTTCATTAAATGTTTAATGTTTTAGTTTTAGAGTTGGTGTAAATTTTCATACTCTTATTCCACTATGCAAAAAACTCAGGACAGTGTTAGTTTTACTATTTTATGCTTATGTCAATTATTATATGTTTCAGTGTTTCAATGTTTAGATGTTTACTGTTGCACCGAGGGACTGAGAGAAACGCAATTTCGGTCCTGTGTATGTCCTGTACAGTACATATTGCAGATCTGACAATAAAGTTGACTTTGACTTTGACTTTGATCTTCCAAATCCTGCATTATAAGGGGGTCATCAGGGTTTCAACCAGAATGCCAACACACTCTCCACAGGGCAATGATGCATTGGTATTTGAAAAATTACAGAGTCGAACTGGAACACTGGGGTCCATGTAGATGGCAACACTTCCTGACGAAACAGCTTCTGTTATGTTATGTGGTTCCAGGACAGCTGGAAGCCCAGGTTTGGGTTTATCAACTTTTCTCCAAACAATGCATTCACTCTCTGGTGGTAATGTGACATTATCCTCAAGGAGCACACGAGCCACATAGTAGTCCTCCTCACTTGCTCCAATGACACAAGCTGGGATTGGCTCTTTACCCACAAATACATGGCGACCAGCAAAGACTGTCATCTTGGCTGTCTGCATTGCATCAAGGCCTAGGAGCAGAGCATCATGAATCCGGCCAACAAAGACCATCCAGTTGAACTTGTGTTTCCCGATTCCTAACGTCACCTCCAATTCACCCAAGGCAGGCATATTGCTTCCCACTCCTGCATTCCGGAGAGATGTTTTGTTGAGCGGCTTCTTTGCTTCCTGTGGCAGCATGTTATAGACTTCTTCTGAAATTACTGTGGCTTCTGCGCCAGTGTCAACAACTACTTTTACAGGTAGGCCATTGACAGTCATTTCAATTTGCAAGCTGGGACCCTTCTTAGTTGTACGTCCGAGCTGTGGGGCGGGGTGTTGAGCCTTCCTACTTTCAACGCCCCTGTGAGACTCAGAAGTAGGCTCCCTGGAGTTGGTTCTGCGCCGAATTGGACTGGGTGACCCTGAACACTCCATCATATGCCCAGCGTCACCACAACGAAAACAGATGGGATTGCTCATTTGACTTGGGCTTGGTGACCGGGCTCAGGGATTTTGAGCAGGCATCTGACGTGATGTCATCTTGTCATTTTCTTGCTCTTGTTTTCTGTTGGCATAGACTGATGTAGCAGTTCCACAATCAGCTGACACAAACTGAAGGCGTTCTAACTTTAAATTTAGCTGCTCCACTTTGTCCATAAGCATTTTAAACTGATCCTCTGTTACATACTTTGGGCTCTGGAGGCGTCTGGAGGTGGGGCAAAAGTCGTCAGGAACATTTGCACCCTCATCAGCCCAGGAAATACGCCGGGCCCTCCTTGCTCTCATCTCAGCCTCACGACCCAGAGTTGCTTTAAAATTGTGTTCATGGGCTTCAGCGAGCTTTTGTACCTCAGCCAATGATGGAGGGTCACGATTCATTACTTCATAAGCTACTTTTTGGTTCCTTAGACCTTTCAGGAAGACATCAGTTGCCAGCTGATCCTGGAGTAATAAATCTGTTCCTGGATATGCCAAGCTCACCAGGCGTCGCACTTCTTCTGCAAACTCTGCAGGTGATTCTTTGCATTGACGCAGCTCTCCCAGCTTCCTGCGAACAGTGGTGGGAGGGTCTTTTACTCCAAATCTTTGAGTAAGCTGCTCTTTGAGAACAGTGTAGTCTTCACGGATGTGTTCAGGCAAGGAGCAGACATAACGTATTGCAACCCCACGGAGACATTCATGAAGCTTATCTACTCTCTCTGCCCCTGTCCATCCAAATTTACGAGCCTGACGTTCAAATGAAAGCAAAAACGAGTCCCAATCCTCTCTGCCGTCATATGTTACCAGCTTAACCTTGGTTGCTTCATGCAGGGTTTGTCTTGGCACCTCATGCCAGCTGTCAGTCTGACCAAATCCTCCATATGCATCCTGTGAAATAGGATGTGTCACAGATGAGCGCTGATATGTGTCTCCCACTCTACGTCTTACAGTCGGATCATGGATGGCTGAAGTGTTGGACGGGCCTGCATTACGTGACCTTTGCCGAATTACTTCTAACTCTGCAGTAATTGGTGTGTGTGGCTCTGGGGTTTCTTGCAACATTAAGGAAGGAGAAGCAGCTCCAGGATTCGGGATTTGGCTGCTTATTGTTGAATGCACTGCTCTAGATGTGTCTTTCTGCTCTGCTGCAACATGCTGTAGCACTGGTGTTAACAGTTGCTTTAACTGTTTTGACTGGTGATCCAATAACATTTGCAACCAGGGTGGGGGTTGGTCTGATGGTGCTGCTGTAGCTCCCAGTAGTTCCTCATTCTCATCCATTTTTTTTCTTATTTATTTTCACAATGATTTCATTTTGTGCTAATAAGTTAGCGTTTCCTGCCGAACGATCAGATTCGCGGTACATAGCTTATCTAGCTTTCAGTTCTTAGATACAGCCTCCAAATCAGCTTTGCTTATTTTTCTGGACTATATTTTTCCTTCTGTTTGTCCTCCACCTTAAGGCCACAATATACCTGTTTCTTTTGCCTCACGCCGCGCCGCGCCGTGGGAGCGCCGTGGGAGCGCCGCTGCAAAAGCCTTTGATCACGGGTGTGAACGCGCCAAGGTCGGATTTTACTACGCCTACGCGCGCGCGTTGATAAAGTGCCTCGCGTGTCAGCAAATGACCAATCAGCGACCTCAATTTGTCCTGCTCTGCCCGGCTGCAGCTGCACTCAGAGAGCTGCGCTTGCACAGAGTATAAAAGGGCTGCCGGTGCGCAGCACACGCGAGTCCAGCGGCGTGAGGCAAAAGAAACAGGTATATTGGGGGCTTTACTTTTAGTGGAGCAATTCAACTGAAGCACCTGGAACTGTCCTCAGTGTCTTGAATCCGGTCCGGAAATCCCCACTTCTGACACCAGTTGTTATGGCAACCACGGAGTTGTTATGGAGCCAACGGGCGGATTGTAGAGGCGCAGAATAATAATCACTCCAGGAGAGGATAACGTTGATCTTCCTTTAATGAAGATAACTTAACAGGAGTATAACTGAATGGTTGTCTTTGAGCTCTAACGCCGATGCAGACGAACTTATACGTCCACACCATATGGGGAGCCGTTTTAGCCAAAATGAAATAAATAAATAAAATGGATAAAAATGGTGATAAAAATGGTTAAAATGGTGAAATAAATACTTATTTGTCATTCATTAACCTATTTTCACCTATTTTCCCACTTTTACTTAATCAATTTTTCATTTACCAATTTTAACATTTTTACTTACCTCTTTTCCCATTTTTACTTAATCAATTTTCATTTACCTCTTTTCCCATTTTTACTTAATCAATTTTTCATTTACCTCTTTTCCCATTTTTACTTAATCAATTTTTCATTTACCTATTTTCCCACTTTTACTTAATCAATTTTTCATTTACCTCTTTTCCCACTTTTACTTAATCAATTTTTCATTTACCTATTTTCCCATTTTCCCACTTTTACTTAATCAATTTTTCATTTACCTATTTTCCCATTTTTACTTAATCAATTTTTCATTTACCTATTTTCCCACTTTTACATAATCAAATTTTCATTTACCTATTTTTCAATTTAACAAGTTTTTCTTTTGTCTTTTTCCATTTACCTGATTTGGTATTTCACATTTTCATTAATCAATTTCTCATACAATCCCTTTTTTTTTACCCATTTTTCTTTCACCTATTTTTCATTCAACATCTGTTTGAAAAACTTTTCATTTTCCCATTTGTTTATTTCCCTTATTTATTTAGTATTTCCTTATTTTCTTATTCAAAACGCAAAACTTGGGAAAAGAATAAATGCAAATGAGGAGACCCAGACAGCAAAAGTTATGTGGGCCGGATCTGGGCCAAATGTATGAAAACATTTGGCCCGCATTTGTAAAATGGATCCGGCCCGGTGTCTTTTTGTCCAACGGGCCAAAACTGGCCCAGATGTGGATTGCGGATCTGGATTGGATCTGGGCCGGAGGTGGGCCAGAAGTGCTACAAAACTACTGCATTCGGCCCAAATGTGGCCCAGATACGGAATCCTTGTTTAGTTTTTAGGCAAATTTGGCCCAGATGCGGCCCAGATGCGGCATCCTCATTTCATTTTTAGGCGGATTTGGCCCAGGTCCGGCCCAGTAGAGTAAGTCGAATCTCAAAACGCGGCCCAGATCTGGTTCAAACCCGCAATACAGATATGTACAACAGGTCTAAATAGAGCACACACAAAATATCCACATAAGTTGTTGCTTAAAAACTGTTTATTCATGAGCAAAACAAATTCAAAAATGTTAAAAAGTTAAAATTGATAACAATGATAACATAACAACCTTAATAATAAAAGAAACTACAATTACCAGAGGTATGCATCATAAATACCATGATCTGCTTCTGTATGACAGTTTCAGTGTCTTTCAGTCATTTTAAGAGTCAGTCACAGCAGAGGAAAGCGACGTCCTCACTCATCTGTGATGAATCTCCAAATGCAGGACTGTCTGTGGCAGAGATTCACCTTAGCACTTTGTGGAAGATGTGAGGTTTCAAAGTCAACTTTTATTGTCAGAACTGCAATATGTACAGGACATAAACAGGATTGAAATTGCATTTCTCTCTCAGTCCCTCGGTGCAAAAGTAACCATTTAAACACTAAAACACTAAAACATTTAATAAACATAAGCATAAAATAGTAAAAGTGTAACACTGTCCTGACAGTTACACCAACACTAAAACACTAAACATTTAATGACATAAGCATAAAATGAAATGATAAAAGTGTAATACTGTCCTGAGTTATTGCATAGTAGTATAAAAAGTATATAAAGTGTATCTATAAAATAAACTGAAGGTTCTAGCATTGACATTTGCAAAGAGTGGCAAAGCAGCATATGAGTTAATGTACACAGTATATGTATGAGGTAGTTGATGTTGGTATAGAGGCAAAGTGGCATATGCAGTAAGGCACATAAGGCACATTGGGCATCCTTAAATAAGGCTTAACATGATGACAGATATTTTGAACCCAAATGGCAGACCAAAGAACACGAGGACAAGCAAATACAAAAGTGATATTTTATTTACAGGTGCTGGAACTGGAGTAGGTGTTGAATATTTGCAGGCGACGTTGGATAATGAATCACAAGTCCAGAGATGACAGGGGTCCAGAATGAGTCCTTAGTTATGGATTTGGTGTGCAGGGTTGGCAACCAGACGCAGCCTTGGAGACGAGCGGGCAAGCAGGACGGAACAGGAGCTGAACAGGTGGGCAGAAGGCAAACAGGTTAATGCAGACGAGTCAAAACTAGGAGTCAGAGGCTGTGACAATATTACCCAAGGTAATCAATGTTCGAGCGTTGGCTGAACGTCTGGTTGTGGTTTAAGTAGAGCAGGAGGTGAAGGTCTAGGAGGCAGGTGCAGGTGTAGCTAATCAGCTGATTAGCTGCTGCTTGAGGTTGCTGGAGGGGAAGGCAGAACTCCTACAGTACCCCCTCCTCTAGCATCGCCTCTAGGCGATCTCCTGTCCGGGTGGTCCCTGTAAAAGGAAGAGATAAGGGAGGGGTCCAGAATGAAGGAGCGGGGAACCCACGAACGCTCCTCTGGGCCATAGCCCTCCCAATCCACCAGGTACTGGAGTTGTCGACCCCTGCGACGCACGTCCAGTAAGCGCCGGACGGAGTAAACAGGATCATTGTTGATGAAACGAGGCGGAGGAGGAGGGTCGGCAGGAGGGTGAAGTGGGCTGGTGGAGACGGGTTTAATCTGAGAGACATGGAACGTGGGATGGATCCGCAGGGTGGAAGGCAGTTGAAGTCGGACAGCAGCAGGATTGATGATCTTGACAATCGGGAAGGGACCAATGAACCTGGGGGCCAGCTTCCTGGGAGTGTCTTTTAGTTTAATGTCTCTGGTGGACAACCAAACCTTCTGCCCCACCAGGTAGTCGGGAGCAGAAGAACGGTGGCGGTCAGCAAACCGCTTGTTTTGTTCAGCCGTCCTGAGGAGAGCTGCCCTGGTCTGGCGCCAAACCCTGCGACACCGACGGAGATTATGCTGGACAGAGGGAACAGAAATGTCAGTTTCCTGTGACGGAAATAAGGGCGGAGCGTATCCCAAAGAGGCCTCAAACGGGGACAAACCAGTAGCAGACGAAACTTGAGAATTATGAGCATACTCAACCCAAGGCAGGTGATGGCTCCAGGTGGTAGGATTATGTTCAATGACACACCTCAAAGCGGCTTCGAGCTCTTGGTTACACCTCTCAGTTTGTCCATTCGATTGAGGGTGATAACCAGACGTCAAGCTGGAGGTGGCACCCAAGGCTTGACAGAATGCTTTCCAGACTTGAGAGATGAATTGAGGGCCCCTGTCGGAAACAATATCGAGAGGTATACCATGCAGACGAAAAACATGTTTGACCATGACCTGTGCCGTCTCAGAAGCTGAGGGCAATTTTACTAGGGGTATGAAGTGTGCCGCCTTGGAGAAACGGTCGATGATAGTACATACAACAGAATTACCCTCAGAAACTGGCAGTCCGGTGACAAAGTCCAAGGCTATGTGGGACCACGGACGCCCAGGAGTAGGGAGTGGAAGGAGGAGACCTGCTGGGGGTTTGTTAGTGGCTTTGTTACATGCACAAGTGGTGCAGGCAGACACGTATTGTCTGACATCCCTCTCCATGTTAGGCCACCAGAAATGTCTCTTTGTCAAGGAGAGGGTGCGACTCATACCTGGATGGCAGGAGAACTTTGCTGTGTGGATCCAATGGAGGACCTTGCTGACGGCTGCAGAGGGAACATACTTTCTCCCTGGGGGACCAGTGCCAGGGTCCGGTTCAGTCTTCTGGGCCTCCAGGATTTCTCTCTCAATGTCCCAGGTCATGACCGCTACGGTGCAAGAGTGAGGAAGAATAGTCTCAGGCGATTCAGTCTCTGAGGAGGAGAACTGGCGGGAAAGAGCATCAGGCTTAATGTTACGAGAACCAGGTATGTATGTGATGGAGAAATTGAAACGTGCAAAAAACAAAGACCAACGTGCTTGACGGGCGTTGAGCCTCTTTGCTCCCTGAATGTAGGCAAGATTCTTGTGATCTGTCCATATCACAAATGGCAATTCAGACCCCTCCAACCAATGTCTCCATTCTTCAAGAGCCATCTTGATGGCCAACAGTTCTCTGTTACCCACATCGTAATTTTGTTCGGCAGGGGACAGACGCCGAGAAAAGAAAGCGCATGGGTGGATCTTACCATCAGTAGGGGATCGTTGCGAGAGCACCGCTCCCACACCCGTAGCGGATGCGTCCACCTCCACGATAAACTGACGATGAGGGTCAGGATGGGAAAGGATGGGAGCGGATGAAAAGAGCCTCTTAAGTTCCTGGAAGGCGGCCTCCGCCTCTGGGGACCAGAAAAATTTACGGATGGGAGAGGTGAGTTGTGTTAATGGAGAGGCTACCTGACTATAGTTTTTGATGAAGCGTCGGTAGAAATTTGCAAAGCCCAGGAACCGTTGGAGCTGTCGTCTGTCCTGGGGTGTGGGCCACTCTGCCACCGCTCTTGTTTTCTCCGGGTCGGTTCGAACCCGTCCCTCTTCAAAAATGAAGCCCAGAAAGGGCACAGAAGACATAGAGAATTCACATTTCTCAGCTTTTACATACAGTTTGTTTTCCAGAAGCCTTTGGAGGACTACTTTGACATGTCCAGTGTGCTGAGCGGGGTCTTTGGAAAAAATCAAAATGTCATCAAGATAAACAAACACAAAATCATCCAGGAAATCTCTCAGGACATCATTGATTAAGTTTTGAAAAACGGCAGGGGCGTTAGTGAGACCAAAAGGCATGACCAAGTACTCGTAGTGTCCTAGGGGTGTCTTAAAAGCGGTCTTCCATTCGTCCCCTTCTCGCATTCTCACCAAGTGATAGGCGTTGCGGAGATCGAGTTTAGTGAACATTCTGGAGTCCTGAAGCCGTTCAAACACAGAGTCAATCAGAGGAAGGGGATACTTATTTTTGATAGTGATGTTATTAAGTCCCCTGAAGTCGATGCAGGGTCTCAAAGTCTTATCTTTCTTTGAAACAAAGAAAAACCCTGCACCGAGGGGAGAAGTAGACGGGCGGATAATACCTGACTTTAAAGATTCCTCTATGTATTGCCTCATTGTCTCCCTCTCTGGGCCTGACAGGTTGTACAGTCTGCTAGACGGCAGCGGGGCACCAGGAAGGAGATCTATGGGGCAATCATAGGGTCTGTGAGGTGGTAGGGAGATGGCTTTCTGTTTACTAAAAACTGGGGCAAGCGCATGATATACAGAGGGCACTTTGGAAAGGTCAATCTCTTCCTTACTGGGGGGTGAGACAGAACCAGAAGAGATGGCAGAACGTAAACAATCGACTAAACAAGCCTCACCCCAATGTTCAATCATGTTATTTTTCCAGTTAATCTGGGGATTGTGTTTTAACAGCCATGGGTAACCTAAAATCAATTGGGACTTAGGGGAATCAAAAATGAAAAAATCACATTTCTCATGATGGTTACCTGACAACACCAGGTGGATGCTTTGAGTCCAGTGGGAGATGGAGGTGATGGTCTGTCCAGTGAGACCTCTGACACTGACAGAGCTGTTTAAAGGAAGCATGGGTAGGTTAAGAAGCTTCACAATATCCAAGGAAATCAAATTCTGTTCTGCACCGGAGTCAATTAAAGCCTGAGTGGTAAAAGTATCATTATCAAAATAAACAGTAGCAGGGAGACAAAAATTTTTCTCAGGAGTTGAAGTTAAATTACCCACCAATATCTCCTGATTTATTGGTGGTTCTGGCCTTTTAAACGGAGATGACAATTTTTCACAAAGTGACCATGCTTTCCACAATATAAACACTCATTTGCAGTTAATCTGCGTTGTCTTTCCTCAGGGGACAGTTTTGCCCGACCCACCTGCATTGGCTCTGGTTCGGGGAAGACTGGTGTCGCGGAACTACTTCCGGTTGAGGGGCGGTCCCAAGATTTGTAGTCCCTTTCCAATTTACGTTCTCTATTTCGAGTGTCGATTCTAATTGCGAGACAGATCAGGTCTTCTAAATCCTGGGGAGGCTCTTGTGTGGCGATTTGGTCCTTAATGTTGTCATTAAGCGCGTTTCGGAAAGCGCTTTTCAGTGCGATTTCACCCCATCCTGACTCTTCCGCGATCACCCGGAAACGGATGGAGAACTCGGCGACAGATCTTGAACCCTGTCTGATTGTGAATAATCTTTGTTGCGCTTCCTCTTGCAACAAGGGGTGATCGAAGGCTAGTTTAAAGTCTCTTATAAAGTTTGTGAAGGACAGGGAGGACAAAGAACGTGCGCGGAGATGAGCAGTGGCCCACTGCAGAGCGTCGCCTTTCAGGGCAGAGACGATATAGGAGATACGGGATGAGTCGGAGCCATACCTGACGGGTGCTTGGTTGAACGCGAGCTCACATTGGAGGAGGAAACCACCCACCAGCTTGGAGTCTCCACCAAAGAGTTCGGTAGGTCTGACATCAGGTTCATGTCTGTATGTTGATGCTGGGACTGAAACTGGAGTTGGTTCGGGTGGACGGAGTGGTTCGGGGCCTTTGGTAGCCATGGCGGCGACTTGTTGTCCAACAGCATGTATCATGCTACCAAGTTCACTCTGTTGGGTGAGAAGTTTAGTTAGAGTTTGCTCGTTACGTTCACTCCGGGCCTGTAGAGCTAATATCGCTTGGTCCCTCTGACTGTCTTTGGTCTGGCCTTGAGGGTCTGGTTGGCTCGAACATTCTAACATGATGACAGATATTTTGACCCCAAATGGCAGACCAAAGAACACGAGGACAAGCAAATACAAAAGTGATATTTTATTTACAGGTGCTGGAACTGGAGTAGGTGTTGAATATTTGCAGGCGACGTTGGATAATGAATCACAAGTCCAGAGATGACAGGGGTCCAGAATGAGTCCTTAGTTATGGATTTGGTGTGCAGGGTTGGCAACCAGACGCAGCCTTGGAGACGAGCGGGCAAGCAGGACGGAACAGGAGCTGAACAGGTGGGCAGAAGGCAAACAGGTTAATGCAGACGAGTCAAAACTAGGAGTCAGAGGCTGTGACAATATTACCCAAGGTAATCAATGTTCGAGCGTTGGCTGAACGTCTGGTTGTGGTTTAAGTAGAGCAGGAGGTGAAGGTCTAGGAGGCAGGTGCAGGTGTAGCTAATCAGCTGATTAGCTGCTGCTTGAGGTTGCTGGAGGGGAAGGCAGAACTCCTACAAGGCTAGTCAGAGAATACTGTATATGTATCAGCAGTAGTGTAGATATAAAAGTAGTGTAAATGTAAACAGTAGTAATAAATGTAAACAGTAGTAATAAATGTAAACAGTATTAATGTAAACAGTGAATATAAACAGTAGTATGACTATAGGCAGTAATGTAATACAAACAGTGCAAATATGAGAAGTAGTGCAAACTGAATGAGCACATGACTGAGAGTTTAGTGAATAACCCGTTTGATGACACAGGGACCAGTGTTAAAATCTTTGTGTTGTGTGGTAATGTGTGAGAAAGTTTTTTGTGTTAAGGCAGTTCAAATGGGAGGGGAGGCAGAGCAGGCAGAGTGTTTAGCATCCTTACTGCCTGATGAACAGAGCTGTCTCTCAGTCTGCTGGTTCGAGCCTGGAGACTCCTCAGTCTCCTCCCTGAAGGCAACAGTCTAAAGCAGCTGTGTAGTGGGTGTGTGGGATCACCTGCCATGCAGTGGGCTTTCCGAGTGAGGCGTTTGCTGTGTAAGTCCTGCAGTGAGGGGAAGGAGGTGCCGACGATCTTCTCAGCTGCTCTCATGATGCGCTGGAGGCTCTTGCGGCAGGATGCAGTACATGCACCAAACCACACAGTGATGCAGCTGGTCAGGACACTTTCTATGGCACCTCTGTAGAAGGTGCACATGATGGGGGTTGAAGCTCCAGCCCTTTTCAGCTTGTGGAGAAAGTAGAGACGCTGGTGAGCCTTCTTGGCCAGTGCTGCAGTGTTCCTGCTCCAGGACAGGTCCTTTGAGACGTGCACTCCCAGGAACTTGGTGCTGTCCACTCTCTCCACTGCGGTGCTGTTGATGGTCAGAGGGGCATGTTGGGCATCCCTCTTCCTGAAGTCCACGACAATCTCCTTTGTCTTCTCCACGTTGAGAGTGAGATTGTTGTGTCCGTACCACAAGGCCAAGCGGCTCACCTCGTTCCTGTAGTCCGTCTCATCGTTGTTGCTGATGAGACCCACCACTGTTGTGTCGTCCGCAAACTTGATGAAGTGGTTGGAGCTGTATGATGGTGTGCAGTCGTGTGTTAGCAGGGTGAATAGAAGGGGGCTCAGTACACATCCTTGTGGGGTCCTCATTGCTAGCAACATTAGCATTTGGAGGTCAGACAGGAGCCTAAGAAAAGCACAAAGAAAAACAAGATTATAACCAGGCAATACCAAAAAACAATATAATAAAACAAAACAGCCAGCCACTAGGGAGCACAAGCCATTGTATCTCTTGTGCCGGTCCCAAGCCCGGGTAAATGGTGAGGGTTGTGTCAGGAATGGCATCCGATGTAAAACACTTGCCAAAACCATAATGCGAGTTCATCAAAGTGAAACCATACCAGATCGGTCGAGGCCCGGGTTAACAACGTCCGCCACCGGTGCTGTTGACAAACAGGGTGCCGGCGGAAATTGTACTACTGTTAGTCGAAGACGCCGAGGAGGAAAACGTGTCAGGAGACAGAGGGAGAGGAGGAAAGTGAAGAATGTAGGACTGAGGGTTGCAACTCTAAATGTGGGGACAATGACAGGCAAAGGTAGAGAGCTGGCTGACATGATGCAGAGAAGAAAGGTAGATGTTTTATGTGTCCAAGAGACCAAGTGGAAGGGCAGCAAGGCTCGCAGTATTGGAGCAGGGTTTAAACTGTTTTACCATGGTGTGGATAGAAAGAGAAATGGAGTAGGGGTGGTCCTGAAGGAGGAGTTGGCAAAGAATGTAGTAGAGGTGAAGAGAGTGTCAGATAGGGTGATGTGTCTAAAGGTAGAAGTAGAAGGTCTGATGCTAAACATAGTAAGTGGTTATGCTCCACAGGTTGGATGTGATGGGGAGGAGAAAGATAAATTTTGGAAAGATTTGGATGAAGTGATAGAGAGTATTCCCAGGGAGGAAAGAGTGGTGATTGGAGCAGACCTGAATGGACATGTTGGTGAAGGAAACAGAGGGGATGAGGAAGTGATGGGTAGGTTTGGTGTCAAGGAAAGAAACCAGGAAGGACAGATGGTGGTGGATTTTGCCAAGAGAATGGAAATGGCTATAGTCAATACCTATTTCCAAAAGAGGGAGGAACATAGAGTGACCTATAAGAGTGGAGGAAGGAGTACACAGGTCGATTACATTCTGTGTAGAAGAGGAAACCTGAGAGAGATTGGAGACTGTAAGGTTGTAGCAGGGGAGAGCGTGGCCAGACAGCATCGGATGGTTGTGTGTAGAATGACTGTTGTTGCGAAGAAGAGAACAAGAGTAAAACCAGAGAAGAAGACCAAATGGTGGAAGCTAAAGAAAGACGAATGTTGTGATGTGGTGCACCTGAAAATGTCACCACAATATTTGGTTTTCTTATGAATGTAAAGTATTTCCATGTGCAACGGATCCTATTTTCAAATATATGTTATATTTTGTTTGCGGTTCGGCAAGTTAATATGCCTGCATTTTTATAGTGTTTTTCTGAGGAGCGGTGATGACGAAGCGGAACCTTTGTTTTGGGGGGGTGCGTTGCTTCCAGGTTGGTTTTGGGGACGGACTTCACATGCTTTCTGGAGCTAAACGGCAAAACAATGGTCGTCATCTTTGACTCCTAATTTTATTATTCTTCAGGTCAGTACATGGTGAAAACACATCACAACTATGATGTAAGATGTTTACCTCTTATGTGAACAGCACATATCACTGTGGGGCGGTTTCTGTGCAGTAGTTGCAAGTGAACAGTCACGTTAAATCTGGCAGGATGCCAGCTCGCGCTGGGAAGGTCTCGCGAGGGAAAGTGAATAGAAGGATTTGATATCTTACTAACTTCGGGTTTTGAGTTTCACTTTGTTTTGTTTGAATGATATTCAGACCAAGTGTGGGAACTGAGGTTAAAGGTGGAACAAGGTTAGATTCTGCATTTGTTTTGTAAGTCTTGTCATTTTATTTTGATCGGTGTTCAGTTAAAGTCAGTGTATATTTTAATGCTTAGATCAGTAAATATACAGCTAAGTGCAGTAGAGCCTTTGATCGGTGTTCAGTTAAAGTCAGTGTACATTTTAAATGCTTATATCAGTAAATATAGAGCTAGATGCAGTATTTGACATATTGTCTTCATCTAAGTGAAGGGTGAAAATGTGAGAAGGTTAATTACTGTAACACTGGTAAAAGAAGGAAACCAGGTTTGTAAATCATTAATACCGTACAGGTACACTGTAAAATATTGGTTTGTTAACAAATCCTATAAATAAACATGCTTTCTGGAGCTAAACGGCAAAACAATGGTCGTCATCTTTGACTCCTAATTTTATTATTCTTCAGATGGTGTGTCATCACTGTTGCAGCAGTCCTGACACTCGGGACCTGTAACAGATTGTGGGGGCTCGTCCGGGATCAGCACGCCACACATCCATGGGCTACAGCTGATCCAATGATACCGACCACCAGGACCTCTCGTGCTACACGTTCTCAGTGCCAGGAGTGACCCAGTGTGCAGAGGTGAGGCCGGTAACCAGTGAAAAGGGTGTACCCGCCTACAGAGTGCAGCACTGTGGACTCAAGCGGCCGAGATCAGCAAGATGTCTTCCGGTGAGAGAAAACAACTTCTTTGGAGCATCAAGAAGAAGTTACACCAGCTAACAGGTAGTGAAGCCCACCTCATCGCAACTTCTCTTGGAGACGTTGAAGGACTGGACTCTAGTAAGTTGATTCAAGACGATGAAGAAAGTTGTGTTGAATATTTGACTACCTACCTGTCATGTTCAACAATCCTGGGTCGGGAGGACCAGGGTTTGCCATTATTAAAAGGACTAGAATGTATCATAGATGAGACTATGGTGAATCGTGGACAAACTACAGTGTCTTTTGAAGCTGAAGCAAGTACAAGTGAGCAGGCCATTCCCCGTGTTCAGCCACAAGGCGGCGATGGCGGCGCAGACCCACAGGGACTGAGTCCAACACCACCTCACACCAGCCAATCTCGCAACCAGCAGGTAACCTGGGCATCAGTTCCACCAGCTACAGGGGACCCACTTGTCCCGACCCTCCAACCCCATCAACCTCTGTGCCCACCCCAGTGGTCTGTCCCTCATTCAGAGAACGTTCCAAGTTACACTGGTGAGAGTATGATAGCCATGAAAGATTTACCACTGCTGTCCCGTAGAGAATTCAAAGTGCATGGTGGGATGATTAGTGACACGACATCAGAAATTGGGTACAACAGTATCTGCAAACAGATAGATGAGGGTCTCAGGGAGAATCACACTCCAAATGAGGTGATTAGAGGAGTGCTACGTCTTATTAAACCAGGTAACTTCAGAGATATGTTAACAATAAAAGACGATCTCACAGTTTCTGAGCTTAAAAGTTTCCTGCAGTCTCATTTAGGTGAGAAAAGCAGCACAGAGCTCTTTCAAGATTTAATGTGTGCTAAGCAGTTTGAAAATGAGACGCCTCAGCAGTTTTTATATAGAATGATTGGACTGAAACAAAAGATCCGGTTCTCACTCAGACAACCAGACTCAGTCGTTAAGTACGATATATCCACAATTCAGTGTGTCTTTCTCAACACTATTTGCCAGGGCATAGGGGAGAAGTACGACAGTGTTCGCAGAGACCTCAAGACCCTCCTGGGTGACCCCACTGTCAGTGATGAGGCACTGCTTCGCCAAGTAATAAAGACCACGGTGGAGGAAAGCGAGCGGAAGCGTCGACTTGGCCGTAGTTCTACCATCAAAGTGAGTCATGCACACACAACAAACAGTGAGTTGAAAGAGCAAACAAAGGACGACGTGAAAGTAAATCAGATTAATAATGACTTCACACTTCAAAGACTCAGCGCCCAGGTGGAAGCACTGACACAAGCTATGGAAAACCTGAAAGCAAGGACAGTTCATGTTCCAGCACCAGAGCAGAGGAGCTCAAGACCCCAACCAGAGAGAAGATCTCAAAGAGAAAGAAAGAGCTGTCAGAACTGCGCTTCTCAAGTCAACCCGAACTGTAACCACTGCTTTGTCTGCGGAGAAGAAGGGCATCGTGCTGTAGGGTGCCTGAAGAAAACTAAGCCGTCGGGAAACGGGAGACGATCAGAGCAGGGGGACCACCTCTGATCGGCAAACCTCAGCAGTCCCACCCAAAGAAAAGGTCCAAAACCACTACTGACAGAGAGACGTTAGGTGCATGTTCGCAAGGAACTAACAAAGAAACACCACGTGGTCTAGTAGCTCCCCTAGTAGGTCGCCAGTCCCTTCTGAAATGTATGATGGCAGGTTACCTGGTAACGGTGGTATTAGACACAGGGGCGGGGGTAAGTCTTATAGATCAGGCATGGCTAAATAGATACTTACCCGGACAACAGATTAGATCCTTAAGTGAACTGATGGATGATGAACTTAATGTGAAGGCAGTCACGGGGGACTCAGTACCTTATGATGGATGGGTGGAAGTTGTAGTCAACCTTGAAGGCAACAATGACCCAGGCCTATCGATACGTGTACCCTTCCTTGTGAGCCGCCTTAATATCGAGAGACCCATAGTAGGCTTTAATGTAATCCACGAGTTCATTAAAGACAATGGGGGGAACTACAAACTTATTGAGCTTATTGGTAGAGCCATGGGGACTGACATTTCTACTGTAAGCACCCTAGTAAGTTTCATCCAGGCTAAAGAACATCCTATACATGAGCCAGCTACTGTAAAAGTAGGTTTCAAAGGGGGAATAGTCTATCCTAATCAGGTGGCTTACATTAAGTGTAGAGTCCCAGACAGTATTAGCTCAACAGAGTCACTTGTGTTGTTTGAACCAGTACTAGATAATGTCCACCTTGAACAGCTTAGTGTTGGAGCGGGACTCTTACAGATAGAAAAGACAGAGAGGCCGTATATTAAAGTACAGGTGTCAAATTATTCCAGCCGGAGTGTGACACTACCTAGTTCAACA